>JAJLTK010000024.1:0-139018 GCA_030568155.1 Wenyingozyma suzukii
TTATTATTATTATTATTATTATTATTATTATTATTATTATTATTATTATTATTATTATTATTATTATTATTATTATTATTATTATTATTATTATTATTATTATTATTATTATTATTATTATTATTATTATTATTATTATTATTATTATTATTATTATTATTATTATTATTATTATTATTATTATTATTATTATTATTATCATTATTATTATTATTATTATTACTACTGGAAGTTGAACTTTTCTTAAATATATGTTTTGGTATAAATTGAGATCTTGATGAAGTTGGTTGTTGTTGTTGATCATTTTGAATTTCCGATGATGATAAAGATGAATTATCATTATTCATAGAACTTAAATCCAATATTTGAAACCCATTACTTTGAGGTGGAGGTATAGAATATGAAGCCGGCTGTTGATTATTATTTATATCCGTCGATTTATTCGACGATGAAGAAGATGACGTCCACTTCATTTTAATAATAAATCAACACAAAACTTTTAATGATAAGACAACAAAGTATCAACGGAATAATAAAATTTTGAATATAAAAACGTTGAATAAATACTAATGAAAAGTATTATAATTTCTTTTAAATAACTTAATCTTCCTATAGATGAAAAAAAAGAGCAATTAAATTGAAATATTAAAAAAGAGCTTCTTAGATAAGCTCTCACTTTTTCTTGAATGATAAAAGAATTATTGATAGATTGATGAATAATAAGCAAAGCAAAAAAATATGTAATAAAAGAGATAAGGAGAGGACCTCAATATAAGAGGGGTGGAGTGATAATAATAATAAGAAGGGTATATATGGTTTATAAAGGTAAAATTAAAGTAAAATCAATCATTTATTATGCAGTAATAAATTTAATTCAACAATTTTTTTATGAACGAAACTTTTTATTTTTTAAGGCGTGAGATTTTTTTATCAAGGTTAATTTTACTAAAGATTAAGATAATAAAACGGTTTATTGTTTTTCTTTCGCTTTAATTAAGAAGGTATTAGTGGGATATAGGAAGTAGAGGGAGGGGTGGTAGTACTGAAGTGTGCCAGGTAGTTTATATAATGAAAACATAAAGGATAAAACATAAAACAACAATAAAAATGCGGGAAATCTATCAATCTCCGAGTTAATCAACCGATAACGTCTTTTTAAGAGAAGTGAAATTAATTATTATTAAGTAAACAAAAAAAAGTAACCCCACTAAATTTATTATTATTATTAATGGTTTTTTTTATTTTCTTCTTTTTCACTTTGACTTTTTTCATTTTTACTTGAATTAAATCTAGTTTACATTAGATATATACTACTATGCTATACCATACTATACATACTATATACTAATATTAATAAAATAAAATAAAATCGGAGTTCAATTTAAAGAAATTTCTCTCGTAAATTAAGTTAAGGGTTAGAGGTGTAAGGTGTTTATTGAGTCAGAGGTGTACGGGTGTCCCTCTTAATAGTATTATATAATCAACTTATTTCTATAGAAGAAGGTTTTTCTACTATTATAATAGATTGGATTGTTATCTTTTTATTCATTATTCATATATATCTAGGCCAGTTAATAATAATAATACTGAAGGTGACTCATAAATATGCCTCCTAAACTTGGGAAAGTTAAATTGAATTTTGATGATGATGAAGAAGAAGATGAAGATAATAATGATACAGTAAAGAAACCAATAAGTAAAAAGAAAATTCAGTTTAAGAAAATAAGTAAAGAATCAGCTAAGAAGATTAAAAACATTGAAGAAGAAGAGGATGTTAAAGTTAAGAAAGAAGATGAATTACCATTGTTTTCAAATGACATAAAAGAAGAAGGAGATAATGATCATCATCATTTTGGTTTAGGTTTTAAAAAACCATCTTCTATAAAATCAGAAAATTCAATTGATATTTTATCACAATTAGTCCAAAAGGAAAAAGAAGAACAGTTATCTAAAGATTTAAAAATCAAAAAAGAATTAGAAGAATTAGATAACGAAGAAGTAAATTATTATTATAATTACTCTTCAGAAGAAGAAGAAGAAGAAGAAAATGTTAAAGCTGATAGAGATTGGTATACTCAAGATGAATCAATTGGTCCAGCATTTAATGATTATGATTATAATGATGAAGAAACTGATGATTATTTTGAAAATAAAAAACAACAGCAAAAAAAGAAAAATTTCCAATCAAAGTGGTTTGATAGAAAAATTAAACAAGCAAGTTTTAATATACGACCAAATAATGATGAAGATAAAGAGATTCAATTTGATGAATTTGATGAAAATGATGAGAATGGTAAACAAATCTTGGTTCATCAATTAACACCACCTTTTATTGATCCTCAAACTGTAATGGCAAATAAAATTGAAATTTTTAATCCAATTAAAGATCCAACAGGTGATTTATATACTTATTCTAAAAATGGATCAGCATTAGTTAATCAAAGACGTCAAGAAAGAGAAAGAAATAAAAGTGCTAAAACTGCAACTGATGTTAAAGGTACAACAATTGATAAACTTGTAAATAAAAATAAAGAAGATGAAACAGAAGATAAAGATAATAAATTCATTGATATATTAAAAGAAGATGATGCATCCATACCCCAATTATCAATCAAAGATCAAAGAAGACAATTACCAGCATTTGAAGTACGTGATCAAATCATCAATACAATAAATGAAAATCAAGTAGTTATAATAGTTGGTGAAACAGGGTCGGGTAAAACAACACAAATTTGTCAATTTTTATATGAAGAAGGGTATTATCAAAGAGGTTTAATTGGTATTACACAACCAAGAAGAGTTGCTGCAATGAGTGTTGCAAAACGTGTTAGTGAAGAAATGGGTGTTAAATTAGGTAATGAAGTGGGTTTTACTATTAGATTTGAAGATTTTACCAATGAATTAACAAAAGTTAAATTTATGACTGATGGTATATTACTTCGTGAATCATTATTAGATTCTGAATTGAATAAATATTCATGTATTATAATCGATGAAGCTCATGAAAGATCATTAAATACTGATATTTTATTAGGATTTATGAAACAATTATTATCAAAGAGAAGAGATTTAAAATTGGTTATTACATCAGCTACGATGAATGCTGAAAAATTTTCAAAATTTTTTGGTAATGCACCAAATTTTAATATACCTGGTAGAACTTATCCTGTTGATATAATGTTTATTAAAAGTCCTTCGATGGATTATGTTGATTCAGCAATTAAACAAATATTAACAATTCATTTGAAAAACAAAGGTAAAAAGGGTGATATTTTAGTCTTTATGACAGGTCAAGAAGATATTGAAACGACATGTGAATTATTAAATGAAAGACTTGAAGAATTAATAAACAATGATGAAACAATTGAACCATTAGAAATATTACCAATTTATTCAACATTACCTGAAGATTTACAAAATAAAATCTTTAATAAAATCAATAGAAGAAAATGTATTGTTTCAACAAATATTGCTGAAACTTCATTAACTATCGATGGAATATTATATGTTATTGATTGTGGGTTATGTAAATTAAAAGTTTATAATCCACAATTAGGTATGGATAGTTTACAAATCGTTCCAATTTCATTAGCTCAAGCGAATCAAAGATCAGGTAGAGCAGGTAGAACATCATCAGGTTATTCATATAGATTATATACACAAACTGCATCAGTTGAAGAAATGTTTTCAGAACCAATACCTGAAATTCAAAGAACAAATTTAATTAATATTTTATTAATTTTGAAAAAATTAGGTATTAAAGATCTTTTAAAATTTCCATTTTTAGATTCACCAAGTTTAAATTCAATTAATACAGCTCAATATGATTTATGGAGTATTGGTGCCCTGAATAATTTTGGTGAATTAACTAGATTAGGTTCAAAAATGTCGAATTTCCCTATAGATCCAGTATTGAGTAAATTACTAATAATGTCAACACTGGATCAATTTCAATGCTCTAAAGAGATCTTAATTATAATTTCAATGTTATCTATTCCTTCAGTTTTCCATAGATCAAACAATGACATAAATCAACAACGTGAATCAGATAAATCAAGAGAAAAATTCTATATTGTAGAAAGTGATCACTTAACATTACTCAATGTATATAACAATTTCATAAAGAACAACTCAAGTGAAAAATGGTGCATTAAAAACTACTTGAATTACAAATCATTAAAGAGATCAAAAGAAATCAAGGATCAATTAGAATTAATAATGAAATCTCAGGACTTGCCGATTTTATCATCTTCACTTGATTTCGACAGGATACGTAAATGTATTTGTTCAAGTTTTTACATCAACGGATCCAAATTGAAGAAATACGGAGAGTATTTAAACTTGCGTAATGGTTTATTGATGAGGTTACATCCTACTTCTTCGTTATTCGGGATGGGTGATTTACCAAAATTTGTAATTTATAACGAAGTTATTTTGTTGTCTAAGGGTAAACAGTATATGAACTACGTTACTTCATGTGATTTGGATTGGTTATGTGAATTTGGGGAAGTTTTTTTCAATTTGAAAGAGAAAGGAATGTCATCAATAGAGAATCAAAGATTAAAAGAATTGGAATTTAATAAATTGATTGAACGTGAGACACTAGAAAAAGGAATTGCTGATAGTAATAAGAAAGTAATAAATTCTGAAACTGATGGAGATGTTAAAAAATTAAAGAAATTCGATATTAATAAGAAACGTAGAAGAATTTTATAAGTACATAATAAGTTATAAATGATGTATGTAATAATAAATAGAATAAATAAGTTTTTTTAAATACATGGGGTATAATGTGCAACTGTTTTTTAATTTTCCTTGACTGGTGGTAATATAACATTATCTATAAGTCTTGTACATTTTGAAAAATCATTATCATTATTTGGAACTTTTATAGCAACACTTAATAATCCACCTATACTTGAATCAATTTCATTAGTTAAATAACTTAAATCAATTGGATTATTAATTGAAATATAATCAATTTCATAATTTTTAAATTCAATAAATTCATTCAAATTCAATTTGAATTTATTTATTAAATCATTAACATTGTAATTTTTATTAGTTAAATAATCATTCAATGAATCATTTAATAATTTATTAATAATTGATGCACTTGACCTATTTTCATTAGATAAATATGAATTACGAGAAGATAAAGCCAAACCTGTTGATTCTCTAACAATCGGCATGACTTTAATATTAATATCCATAAGTAAATCCTTAACCATTTGCTTGATAACAATAACTTGTTGAGCATCTTTTTGACCAAAATATGCATTGTTTGGTAAAATAACATTGAATAATTTAGTAACAACTGTGGCAACACCTCTGAAAAATTGAGGTCTAGTAACCCCTTCTAATTGTTCTGAAAACCCTTTAACTTCCACAAAAGCCCCTTTTTGTAATGAAGTGTCTAATGGGATACCACTTGGGTACATTTCATTAATTAATGGTGCAAATATACCATTAACTCTTTTATTATTATATGTAACTGATTCTAAAAGTGATAAATCTTGTTCGAAATTACGTGGATAAGAATCTAAATCTTCATTAGGAGCGAATTGTGAAGGGTTAACAAATATGGAAACTATTGTAATATCATTATCAATTAATGATTGTTTAACTAATGATAAATGACCTTGATGTAAAAAACCCATTGTTGGGATTAAACCAATCTTTAAATCTTGCTTAATACATTTTAAACTATGATCTCTCATAGCTTTTGCAGTTTGAAAAATTGTAATACTTGATTTTGTCATTATTTATTTGTGTGAAGTTATAAGAATGATCACTAAGTATGGGGGTAACTATCCGTAAAGATCCATTTACAATTCATATATATAGAGGAAAGTGACTAATTTAAATCAAAAAAAAAAAAAAAAAAAAAATATTTATACGAGACGAGTCGATCGACTTGTTGGGAATTTAAATTATACGACGATCGACGCGACAAGCGACCTGTAACCTATCACGCTTTTAGTTTTTCAAATTTTATATTAAAGCAAAGAGAAGTATGTAACTAAGTATGTATGTATGTCTATATTATAAGCAAGAGAAAAGAATGAATGAATGAAATATTTTATATCTAATTATTTACTTTTATTATCCATTAATCTTAATAAATTTCTTAAAAGCATAGTAATTGTAACTTTACCAACATTTGGAACATATAAAGAAGCAATATCTTTAATATCATCATTAAAATTTTTTTCAGAAGCAAAATTAATTGCAACAGCACCTCGTTTAACAAATTCAGTTGGGAATTTATAAGATTTTGAAGGAACACCAGTGATTATTACATCTGATTTTAAAGAAGCATCTTTTAATGAAATTGAAGTATCCGATACTATATGTTTTTTCAAATGTAATCCATCACCTCTTTCATAAACTTGAATATTATTTAAATCAACTGAATATACTGTTGCACCATCATTTGCTAATAAAGCAGCTAATGGTCTACCAACAATTTCAGATCTATTTATAATAGTAATAGTCTTACCATATAATCTATCACCATAATTTAATAAAGGATTATAAACACCTAAATGCTCTAAGATTTTAACAACAGCTAATGGAGTACAAGGTAAGATTGATTTTCTATGTTTTGAATTTTGATCATTATCTAAAAATCTAATATTATGATACATATTTGAAATATATTGGAAATTTAAACCTTCAACATCTTTATCCATCGAAACACATTGTTGTAAATATTGATCTTGTCTATCACCAAATACAGGAAAATAAACCATTATACCATTAATTGATGAATTTTGATTAGCTTCATAAATTTTATTTTCTAAATCTTCTTTATTAACTTCAATAAGATTATATTTGAAACCTAAAGCATCACATGTTTTGGAAGTCCAATCGGCATAAACTCTTGCTGCTGGGTCATTATTTGCTAAGAAACCAACTAATGTTGGTTTAACTGGTAATTTTGAAGTTCTTGCAATAATTTCATCTGTGAATTTTTTGGCGATACCTGATGGTAAAACAGTTTTACAAGCTGATAAAACTTTTGACATTTTTTGTTAATTTGGGTTAATATATGTATATAACAATCAGTAAAACAATGAAACAACAAACAAAACAAGGATAATACGGAGTTTAAATAGTTGACATAAAAAAGGAGTCAAATTTAAAGAAATCTTTGGAAGAGTCAAAATCTTTTTTTTCTTTTTGTAAATAAAAATTTTTTATAGTTTATTTAAGATTTTTCATGGCGGTGTCAAGCACTTTTTACAACATTCTAAAATTGTCGTGATTTTTATTTTTTTTTAGTTATGTAGTTAATTCTTTTTTCTTATTTATTGTATACATAAATCATTCAGATAATGCACATAAAGCTGCACCAACACCTGAACCATCTTTAGCAATATTAATATGAATTCTTCTTTCACCTTGGTTACCTAATTGAGTCATAGCTATAGCATCTCTAATCATTGATCTAAAACCTGGATAAAATTCAACAACTGAACCATCAACACCAATATCAACTTCTTTATGTAAACCTTCTAAAGCACCAGTTTTCTTTATTATACCGGCTAATGGGATAGCTGATAAATAAGCAGCTCTTTTAGAAATAGCTCTTGTCAATTCTTGAATTGCTAATCTTTCAGTACATGAAGTTGGTAATCTTAAAGATTGATTTAATGATAATTCAGTAGCTTTTAATTCAGTGGAATCATCAATTTCCATTAATGATAAAACTTCAGAATCTAATTCCCATGGAGTTCTTAATCTATGTGGTAAATCATCATAACTTAAATATTGTTGAAACATTAATTTTTTAGAATGTAAATCAACCAAGACATTTCTTAAAATTTCACCTAAAAACATACCAGAGACTCTTTTTTCAAATAAATGGAAACCTTTATTTGAAGTTAAATCATCAACTTGTTGATCATATTTAGTATTTGGTAAAACTTGTAATCTATTATCAAATGAACCCCATTCAGTATTTATAACCATATATTCAACACCTTTTGAAATTAAATCATCATGAACTTCTTTTGGTAATTTCTTAATATTTGATAACTTTTCAGGATAAGCACCATTTGTACCGGTACCAAAGATAGCACCTATTAAAGTAGCACCTTGTTGACCACCAGCAACGGCACCAGCGGAATAAGCTCTTGATAATAAAGTACCAACGGTATCATTTGCTAAAGCTTGAACGGTAACAGGAATGTTTAAATCATCTAAATTTTGTTGTAATAAAGCAACGACATCTTTATTAACACAATCAGGGATATTAAAACCTTTAGTCCATCTTAATAAAGAACCTGAATTAAGAGAAGTTTGATTAACAGGGAAAGAAAATGTAAAACCTAATTTTAATTTATCAGTATGTTCTTTTGCAGTAGTTCCATTATCATCGGCAGTTTTATCTTCATCAAAATTAATATCATGATGAGTTGAAATAAATAAACCAATTTTTTGAGCTAAATATTTAAATAAATCATTTGAATTTTCAGCAGTCATAAGATCTAATGGGATTGGATTTTTAGATTGAATTAATTTAAATCTATGATCACCAGTTAAATCAACAGAACAAACTCTGAAATTGGTACCACCTAAATCGGCAGCTAATAATATACCACTTTCAGAACCAGATGGGATTTTAGTAACATAAGCAGGAATCATTGGTAAACCTTTTGGGTCATCATTTGATTCTAAACCTTTATCTGCTAATTCAATAAATAAATCGACACCTTTTTGTAAAGTATCAGAAGTTATTTCAAATTGTTTAACAATAGAATCAATTTCTTTTTGTAAAGACATTTTTGTAAATTGTAATAATTGTAATAATTTAATTGACAAAAGAAAAAAAAAGAAAAAAGAAAAAATACAAATACAAATATAGTAGATAAAAACCGGATTAATTATATATGTTGATCAAAACGGCTGTCAAATTTTTTTTGTTTGTTTTGTGATGTTTGAATTTATTAAGTTAAGGACTTTTATCTTCCGCGATATTCCATTATGAGAAGAATGACCATGGAATTTGTGATCACGTGGTTGTCTGAAGGGAGTGGAGTATACATGTCTATACTGGAGTAGCGGGGTTGCGCCTTGGGGTTACTCCATGGGGTGATTTTAGGTTTAGGGGTGTGTGGGTGTGTGGGTGCATCACGTGATGTGTCACGCGACCACCATCACGTGCGAGCGACTAGAATTACTCAATCCAGCAGGAGATGTCCACGTGACCCTATTACTCCGAAAAGAAAAAGTTCCAAAGAAAACAAAACTCCACAAAATGAGGGGAACAAAAACAATTTTACCTTTTAACCCTTTTAATTAAATTTCATGATTTAATTTTGTTTATTATGGTACTATCTTTCTTTCTTTCTTTCTTTCTTTCATTATTAAACGGTTAATTATATTCTATTTTCAATATAATTGTGTTTTTAGCTTCGATTTAGCTTCAATTTTGATTTTTTTCTGTGGTTTTTCTTTTTTTTTTCTTACAAATAATTATTATGACAAAACGTTATATATGTTCATTTTGCGCTAAATCATTTTCTCGTTCAGAACATAAATTAAGACATGAAAGATCACACACTAAAGAAAGACCATTTAGTTGTTCCATTTGTAATCATTTATTCGTTAGAAAAGATTTATTAAAAAGACATATTAAATCAATACATCATATAGATAGTAGTGCTAGTACTAATACTAACACTAGCAGTAATAATTTAAATATTACTACTTCTCCTACTACAAATAATATTCAGTTAAATAATAATATTCTTAATATTGGTACAAGTGATAATAATGGTATTATTACTACTATACCAATCCCCAATAATAACAATTTACTCGTTAATTCATCAATTTCAAATTTAGACTATAATAATAATAATACTATACATTATACAAACACAAATATTAAACTAAATTTATCATCAATTTATCCACAAATTATAAATAATAATAAATTAAATTCTTCAAATCTAATTAAATTATTACAATTTTCAAATCAAAATAATTTAATATTTAAAAAAAATCTTAATCATTTATTAATTTATTCAAATATTAATATAAATTATTTAAATTTAATTGATTTAAATAATTTAATTTCAAATCCAATTTTAATTAATATAATCTTATCATTATCTTCAATTTATTCAAAAAACTTAAATTATTCAATTCAATTCTTTAATAATTGTTTGAATTTAAAATTAGATTCAAATTTAATCAATTCTCAAATTTTATGCTTTATTTACTTGAATTATTATTTAAATTATAATCATTTAAATTTATTAACAATTTCAACTAATTTAAATGATTTATTTTTAAATTTAAATCAATTAACAATTCAATCAATTAATAAAGATAATAAATCTTTTATTGATATAAATATTTGGATTTCATATATTTTATTATCAAAATATTCTTTTATTAAAAATAATAATTTATCTTTAAATTTACATGATTTATTATTAAATTCAAATTTACCTTTATTAAATCCAAATATTACTTTATTTGATCTAATTAAAAATTTAAATTTATTATTACATTCAAATGAATCAATTAATCAATTTATTCAATTTATTATTATATCATATTTAATTAATGAATTATTAATTATTAAATTTAATTTAATTCATACTAGTGGAGTTAATAATATGAGCAGTAACCCAAATAATAAACCAATTAAATTCAATTTACATAATTCAATTATTTTATCAAATAAAATATTTAATACAAACTTATTAATAAATTCAAAAGATTTAGATATTAATAATACATCAAATGATGAAACCATAATTTTTAAAGATGATAAATTTTTAATTCATTTATTATTAACAAACAAGAAAAAATTATTAATTAATTGTCCTTTGAATTTAATTGATTTGTTATCAAATTATATTATATTACCATTAGATGAATTTAATTGGTTATTACTTTCAATTACTTTAAAAGAATTCTTATTAAGTATTCATTTAAATTCATATGATTATTTAAATTCATCTGTTAATAATATATTAAATTATTTAGATATTAACAATAAACCAATAATGTTAATGTCCAATGATGATGATGAGCTATTGTTAATCAACAACTCATTAGGCATAACTTCATTACCATTAATCTTCATCTCATTATCATTTATGAATAATTCAAATTTTTTAAATGAATTTAAAAATCAATTAAATTTACCAATTAATAATTTCATAATTTTAGATTTAATAATTTCAAATTATTTTATAATCTTTAAAATATTATTGATTTTTAAATTTAAATTAATCAAAAAACAATTGAAGAATAATGATGATTGTTATTCGTCTGATGATGATAATAATTCAATCATGTCAGTTTTATTTTATTTATTAGATCAATTAGGATTAGATTATAATAACTTAAACACAACAACAACAACAACAACAACAACAAAAGACAACAGCAACAACAACTTAACAAAATCATTCAAAGATTACATCTTAAATGATTTAATTTTTTTTAAAATTATTAAAAATTTAGAAATGTCATTAATTATGTGGTTAGAAATTTTAAAATTAGATCATATTACTTATCATATTATTCAAGAAACTCATACTGCATTAGATTTATTAATTTATTCCAAATTAAAATTAGATAACAATAATAATATACCAGTAACCGTTAATAATAATAACACTAATAATTCATCAAATAATAATGGTATACAAACATTAATTACTGCAACTACAATTATTGCAGCTGAAAATGGAAAATTCCCAAAATAAGTTGTGGAAGTCGCGTCGGCGTCGTGCGACGGGTCGCTTGCGTCGATAAAATTATTTATTTTTATGTTTTTCGGGCGGGGCAAGAAAGATGCCCCAAATTTTGTGCCTTGATTATATAATCCTTTATATTTTTATTCATAATAAATGAAATTAAAAATTTTAGTTTTAATAGTGTATGTTTGTATGTATATCTTTTGTTTATTCAATAATAATAGTAATAATAATAACAATGTCACAATCTGATGATAATGAAGATACGAAATTCGTTGCATCTAGTGTTTCAAGAGAAGAAATCGATAGAGCAATGGAAACTAATGATGAATCATTTTTGAGAAGATTACAGAGTAGTAGCAATAGCAACAACATTAGCAATCCAAGTAGTTTACATAGTCAAAGTGATACACATAATATTGATGATACCTTATCTTTTGAGCATATTATTCTTGATAATGAAGAAGATGAAGATTTTGATAATTTTGTACAGAAGTATGGAAGTATTAATGTATCGTATATTAAAAAACCCGTGTTTAATTCATGGTTTGTAACTAAACCATATGCTTTGAATTTTTTTTATAATAATACATTATATCGTACAAAAGGTGAAAGAGGTGAATCATCAAAGATTGAATTGTTTTTAGATTTGATGTATGTTGGTATTGTTGCGAAATTAGCTTCTAATGCCACAGAGAATGCAAGTGGTGAATCCTTGTTAAAGTATATATTGTTGTTCTTGCCGATTTGGCAAGTTTGGGCTGATATTAAAGATTTTATGAATTATTATTTTAATAATGATTTATCTCAAAAATGTTATATCCTGTGGATCTTGTCGTTGTTGGTGATTTATGTGAATTCATCGGATTATTTATTAGAGTCAAATAGACATTTAAGTGCTGTGATAATCCCATATATATTATGTAGGATTTCATTAGCTATTTCATTATGGGTTTATTCATTTTATATTCCACAACATCGATTTCAAATCAGAGTATATGGTTCATTGATTCCAATAACTTCAATGCTATGGATAATTGTGATATTTGTTGGAGTTAGAGCTAAGATTGCTATTAGTTTTGTTATTTTATTCTTAGAACATTTATCACAATGGATCTCATATGGTACAAGGATTAAAAAAATCTTTAAATTGAAGTATTCTACAGCTTTGAATATTGAACATGAAGTGGAAAGATTTGGTGCGTTTTATGTTATTGCCATTGGTGAGTTCTTGTATAAGATTGTGGCTAATCAAGAATCTTTTGGGTCTGGGTTATCTGTTAGAGTAGGTAGAGCAATTATGTTATTGATTATCGCTTATGTTTTAATGTGGTTGTATTTTAATGGTGATGGGTCTAAAAGAGCTATTCATGCTGTTAGAAGACATGCAATGTCAGCTATGATTTGGTTAGAGACTCATCCGATTTTAATTGCATCGTTAATCTTAGCAGCTGATGCAGCAGGTGATTTATGTTCATTTTCTGATGAATATACAGGTAAACCAAAACATTCAGAAGAGATAGTAGAAAGAGCGGAAGAAGAAGAGGAAAGTATTAATAGATATGCATTATCATTGATGTTTACAGGTGGAATTTGTGTTTCATTAATTTGTTTAACAGTTTTAGCATATATGGATAAATCATTGGATAATAAAACATTACATTTAATTCCAAAGAATTTCAGATTGCTTCCAAGAATACCAATTGCAGTTATTATCTTGTGTTTATCATTTGCTGAATTAGGTATTACGAAATTAATTGCAACTATAATGTGTCTTTTACAAGGTTTGGTGCTTTTTGAATTGTATATTGGTTCATTGACGTGCAAAGAAGAAGAAGAAGAGCACTTACAACAAGAAGAAATTTAATTTAACTGCAATTTATTAACTTATGAATGTTATGTTCCATTTATTTATTTAATTTATCCCTTATTATTTATTTCTTATTTTGATTATTTTTATTAACTGTAATAAATGATCCAATTAATATCATACCTGCAATAAAATGTAAAATTAATAAATTATCATCATTAATTACCCCACTATTACTATATCCAGTCCCATTATAATGACTATGAAAATGCTTTTTGTTATTACTACTGCTTGAATTATTATTGGTTTTCTTGAAATTACTAACATTATGACTGAATACATTATTACTTTGATAGTTGGCTTTTGTATTATTTAATCTTCTATCGATATTGATATTTTTAGCTAAATGTTTAAAATAATCGAAATGAGGTATATCATCTATTCTGGAATGATCTTTCCATTCTCCATTAAATATTGAATTTTTATTCTGTTGTGGTTGGTGGTGATCATTGTAATGAATTTTATTCCTGCTTGTATTCAAGCCTGATCTAAATGTTGTTTCTGAATTATAATATTTGTTATGAAATCCTTTACGTTCATTCATACGATCAAAGTCATTATGTTCGTTATTATGGTCATTATAGTCATTAAATTGAATATGATTATCATATTCATTTCTTTTCTTGGTATCTTTTAAAACCTCATAACTTTCAACAAGATTCTTGAATTTTTCATTTGATTCTAATTTTTCATCAGTAGTTAATTCATTTGATGAATTAATTATATCTGGATGATATTTCTTACTTAATTCACGGAACCTCTTTTTGATTTCCTTAGTTGAACTTGTTTTTGAAATACCTAGATTTTTATAATGATTTTTGGAGTAGAATAATTTATTGGTATTTCGTATTATATTATTGTTCCCCACTTTTTTATTATATAAATTAAATATTGATGAATAAGTTGAGGTTTTATTTGAAATCAGACTAATCCTATGTGATATTATATTCATCTTTAGTTGACATATGTCGTTATAAACCAAAGCAAGATATAAAAAGATGTAATAAATGAAAAATTAAAAAATAATTATATCTTAATTACTATCTCTTGACTTCCATTGTTTGATCTCTCTTTAATGTTTTTTTCTTTTTTTCAATTTATAAAGTCCGATAAAATATTATTTTGGTTAAAAGCATATTATCGTGTTTTTATTGATTTTATTTTATTTGAATGTTTGATATGTTTTTATTATCAACTGTTATGATAGTAGTAGATAGATAATAAACAGGTAAATAATGATAATAACAATATAATCCAAATTAGGAAATAAAATCAAATAAAATGAACCCTTGAAATTAACTCACTATAAATCCCTCTTTTTTTAATTAATGATTAATTATTGTACCATGTGTGTGTTTTCATTTTATTTATTTACTCATTGATTAATTAATTAAAATAAGCCGGCTTTCATTAACTCTACCATTTCTTTTCTTTTGATTCAAAAGAAGAAAGAAGGAAGAAGGATATATATCATCATACCATTTTTATTCATTCTCTCGTATGACTTATTTATCATTGTCGGAGGTAGTCCGAATTAGGAAAGAGTTTAATTCTCCGACAACCCGTTTGATAATAAACAATAATATTTATTTATTCAATGATTTTTCTACGTTGTTTCTCTTTTTCCGTTTCTTTTATACTGGTATTAATCATAATTAATCAACAGAAAAGAAAGAGGGAAAATGGAAGGTGTTAATAAAATTATTATTGTCGGAGCTGGTGTATTTGGTTTATCAACTGCAATTGCCTTAGGTCAAAGATATCCAAATATTGCAGTTCATGTTGTGGATAGATATGAACCACCTGTACCCGATGGAACAAGTGTTGATACAAACAGATGTATTCGATTCGATTACCCTGATAAGATGTATTTTAACTTAGCTTATGAAGCAACAATGTTGATTAAAAATGATCCTGAAGTTGGTCCTTTATTTCATGAACAAGGTATGAGTTTTATTTATGATGGTAAGGATAAAGCATGGGGTGCAAAATGGTCAAAGAGATTTGAAAATGCTAAATTAGCAAATATAAAAGATCCTTCTAAAATTGCTTATTATAAAGATTCCAAAGATGTTTTCCAAAGTGTTCATGGTTCAAATTCAAAACCTTTAACTTCAAAGCAATTAGGTAGAAAATCCGAATGGAATAAAGGTTATACTAATTATTCATGTGGGTTTATTGAAGCTAATAATGCTATAAAAGTTTATTATAATAGAGCTAAATCTTATAAAAATATTAAATTTATATTTGAAGAAGTTGAAAAATTATCATTTATTAAAAATACAAATAAATCAAATGGTATTGAATTTAAAAATGGTTCTAAAATCTTTAGTGATTTAGTTATTGTTTCAGCAGGTGCATGGAGTGGTAAATTAGTTGATTTAGATACAATCACAGATCAAAGTGCGATGGCTGTTGGATGGTTCAAGATTTCCAAAGAAGAAGAAATGCAATGGAAAAATATGCCAATTACAAGTAATATGTCTTCAGGAATAAATATTTTCCCACCGTTAAATGGTGAAATTAAAATTTTAAAAAGATTTAATGGTTATAAAAATACAATTGAATTAAATGATCCAAATCCATTAAGTAAAAATGAAAGAAAATTAATTTCATATCCAAGAACAATAATGGATAATAGATTAGATTGGATTCCAAAAGATGCTGAAGATGTATTACGTAATGCCTTGAAGGAAATTTTATCACCATTATCAATTAGACCATTTGATAGAACAAAATTATGTTGGGTTACAGATACTGCAACTGATAATTTCTTAGTTGATTATCATCCAAAGTTACAAAATGTATTGTTAGCCACAGCAGGTTCAGGTCATGCTTGGAAATTTGTTTCATTAATTGGTGATAAAGTATTAGATTTAATTGAAGGTAATTTAGATCCTGAATTATTAAAAGCTTGGTCTTGGAAAGAAAAGAAAAATATTAAAGAAGTTGCAAGAAGTAATGGGTATGGTAAATTACAAGAAATTTCACCAATTATTAGAAAAAATCCAACAATTAGTAAAGTTTAATACACTATATATACATTTGTTTATAGAAACTATAATTTATTCTTTTTAAAACATATATTTAATTAATTATTCCTAAACCTTTTGATCTCATAGGTACTGGTGTACCAATTGGTGTACTACTACTACTATGCAAAAGATCATTTTCTGTAATTTTATCTTTATCACTTAAATCAGTTGATGTATTATCCTGAGTTTCATCACCACTAATTTCAGTAGTAGCTTCCTCCTCTTCTTCATCACTTTCATCATATTCATTGAAATCTAATTCAATCCAACTTGGCCATGCTAATTCTGATATTAAAATTTCACGAAGTCTTGCTAATAAAAATTTTTCAATTTTACCAATATTTCTTAAAACTGAACCTGTATTTGATGACGTTGAGTAATTATTATATGAATCAATAAAATGTGATTCATCAGATGAAAACATTGGACTTGGTGATGGTGAATGTGAATGTGAATGTAAATTTGTATTTGAATGTGTATTTGGAGTAGTTGGTACTGATGGATATTGTGCTGTTGTTGAATCATCAGTATTATTTGTACCTATTTCACCTTGAATTCTTAATCTTTTAATTATATCTATTCTTTCTCTATTTTTAGTTGAAACAAAATCTGTTGGATTAACAATACCATTTGTTGATAATTGTCTTCCGTTTTCATCATTTGAATTATGATTATTTAAATTTTCAGAATCATTAATATCACAAAGAAAACTTAAATAAACTTTTTTATCAATATAAGTTATTATACCTAATGAATGAATGAATAAATCTGTAATTTTTAATTTAATTGGTAATTTAATAAAATCAGGAGATGGATAATTTAATAATAAATTACATGTAACTTCAATATAAATATCACCATCAAATTTAATTTCAATACTTAATTGAATATCTTTTGATCTTTTTAATAATTTAATTTCTTGTTGTTTTTGTTTTTCTTTTAATAATTGATTGATTAATATTTCTTTTTCCTTCTTGTGTTTTTCATCTTCTTCTTTTTGTCTTTGTCTTTGTCTTTCTTTTTCTCTTTCTCTTAATCGTGGAGGAGGTGGTGGTGGTTCATTTGTACCATCAATACTTATATTTGCAGGATTCATTGGAAATCCACCTATTATATTATCATTATAGTTGTGGTTATTATGGTTACTACTACTCATTTCAATAGAATGTATTTCATTATTATGATTATGTCTATGATAAATATTATTCAAACCAATTCCAACACCATTCATATTTGGGAAATAACTATTATTATTTTGTGAGTTATTATTTTTTTGTAATTTTAAAGGGGATGGAAATGGTAAAATATTTGACATTGGTGATGGACTTCTTGAAATATCTAATCCATTAAATCTATTATGTAAAAAAATTGAATTGTTTTGAATTGAATTTGTTGTTGGATTGCTATTATTATTTGGTGTTGATGTTATTGATGTTGTCATATTGGTATTGTTATCATTATCCATTGATGGAGATGATTGTGGTCTTGATGAGCTATGTATACTTGAACTATTTACAGTTAATGTAGATGCATTTGAATTTGGGGTAAATATATTATTATTATTGTTATTATTATGATGTAAAGATAACTCATTATTATGATTATTAATACCATTTAAATCATCTTCCTCACCATCATCTTCAGGATAAAAATCAGGAAAAGGAGCAGAAAAATCACGTATTATTAATTCAGGTGATTTATCACCTAATGAACAATTTTGAATTTTTAAATCACTTAAGTATTGTGGTAAATCAATTGAACTTAATTTTTCATTTAAAAAATCTGTAAGCCAAATATTTAATGAATTATCAGATGTTAATTTTTCCCAATTAATATCAAATGACATTTTGTATTCTGTTAGGGATGAAGATGTTACTTTTATGGTTTTGTTATCAATAGTAACGTAACAAGTAAAAGATTAATACATAGCTTTATTATCATTATATAGTTTTGTTATAGAACTCTATATAAGGCACACCTTACACCAAATCCATGTAACTAAAACCACACCACTTTATAAATCCCAGTAAATCCGTACACCACATGTACACCCACCGACCCGACCGACCCAGCCGACCGACGTGCAAATTCCGAAAACTGGCAAAAAACACCGAAACTTCTGGAAGACCGCAGAAAGTATACCTAATCAGGTTTAACACCGAATGCCGAAACAGCAATAAAAACTCCAATCGACGCGTCGCCAAAGCAAAACTCAAAAAAAATCATCAAATAAAAACTTTCATATTGGAAATTGCTATCAAATAACTTTTTTTCTTTTGATTATATATACATACTGTTTTATTTTACTTTTTCTTTCCTTATAATATAATATAACATCCTATCCTATACATATATATAGTTATCTATCATTCCATCTTGTACATTTTAACTACAAAAAAATTATCTTATTCCATTGTATTATCACTATAACAAAAAAAAATAATCATACATTATCTCTCTTATACATAGTTATCTCTCATCAACACATCAACATCAACAACTTTTTTTTTTTTTTTTAGTTTTCATCAACTTATAGATTATACATATACAACAATATAATATTATAGCAATTAACAACATATAATATAAACAATTAACAAAATGGCACCAATATCGCCAATATTACGAAAATCATCTCCTCCTCATCTTGTATATTATTCAAATTTTTTTAAAAGATATTTACATTCATCTAATGTCACACATAACAATTCAACAACAGATTCTTCAAATAAACTTAATAATAATAATAATAATAATAAACTTAATAATGATATAAATACTAATGACGGCAATAATAATAATAACAATAATAATAACAATAAAAAACTTTTGAAAAAAGGTACTGGTGTAATGTTTATGAATATGGGTGGTCCATCAACTGTTAAAGAAACTGGTGATTTTTTATTTAGATTATTTTCAGATGGTGATTTAATCCCATTTGGTAGATTTCAAAAAATTTTAGCAAAATTTATTACAATTAGAAGAACCCCTAAAATTGAAGGTTATTATAAAGAAATTGGTGGCGGTTCACCAATTTTAAAATGGTCAACTTATCAAGCTAATGAAGTTTGTAAAAAATTAGATGAAATTAATCCAAGTACTGCCCCACATATTCCTTATGTTTCATTTAGATATGCAAATCCATTAACTGAAAATACTTTACAAAAAATGTTAGATGATGGTATCACTAGAGCTGTTGCATTTTCTCAATATCCACAATTTAGTTATTCAACTTCTGCTTCGTCAATTAATGAATTATTTAGAAGATCAAGAGAATTAGATACTAAAAAGCAAATTAAATGGTCTGTAATTGATAGATGGCCAAAACATCATTGTCTTACCAAGACATTTAAAAAACATATTCAAGAAACTTTATTAAAATTCGATGAAAATATAAGAAAAGATGTCATTATATTATTTAGTGCTCATTCATTACCAATGGATATAGTTAATAGAGGTGATTCATACCCTGCTGAAGTTGCAGCATCTGTATATTCAATAATGGAAGAATTAAATTTTTCAAATCCATATAGATTAACATGGCAATCACAAGTTGGTCCAAAACCATGGTTAGGTGGCAAGACTGATTTTATATCAAAATATTTAACTTCATTAGATAAGATCCCTGGAGTAATTGTTGTTCCTGTAGCATTCACTTCGGATCATATTGAAACTTTACATGAAATTGATATTCAATTAAAACAAGATTTAGCTAAACCTCATAAATTAATCAGATGTGAATCATTAAATGGTGATCCAATGTTCACCGATGGTTTAGCTGAATTAGTTAGAGATCATTTGAATTCCAATGAAAAATATAATAAACAATTGCCTTTGGATTATACTTTAGGTGCTAATAAAAACAGTGATGTCTTTAATCATCCTGATGAATTATTTAATTAAAAGCTTGTACATACAAAATCAAAACATAAAAACATAATCAAAAAATTATAACAATCAATACAATACATAAAGAAAATTCATTAAAAAAATACAAAAAAAAATAAATTACATATTTAAATATACTTAACTTATATATAATTAAAAATAAAAAAACTTATTACTACAACTATTCTCTAGCTTCAGGAACTTTATAACCTTCTTTAATAACTTTTAGAATCTCTTCATCTTTTGTACCTAATGAATTAATAACAAATGATAAATCACTCCATTGATTTAAATCATCAGTCTTGATTAATCTTTGATACAATTTATTAACTAATCTATTCTTATGTTTTTCCTTATCAATAAATGGTATAACAAATTTAATAATCTTCTTGAATGATTCCTTAGATAAATTCTCATCAGCAGATAATCCGCTAAACATATCCATAAATTCATTATAAATAGCATTATCCTTTGTAGCTAATTCCGTGAAAAATAATTTACACATATCTGAAATACTTTGATCTTCATTCTCTAATAATTTTGCCATTTGTGATAATTGCCCTTTAACTTTAACTTGTCCTGATAAAATTAAAAATGTTACAGTCATTAAACAAGTTCTTTGAACCATTAAATCATTATCATGTAATCTACCATATAATTCATTTTTATTTGTATCAACAATATTATTAAAACAAACAGTCATATCACCTAATCCTAATACTGAATTACTTCTAATTGTTGGATCTTTTGATGTTTCCATAATATGTAAAAATAATGATAAATTCTCTTCACAAAATTTTGGTGAAATACACATTAATTTCTCAAAACATAATACTGCATGTCTTTGTAAAAATTGATTATTATATTTACTTGGATTTTTAACAATTTCTTTAATTAGTGGTATAAATTTTGATAATAATGATGATTCTCCATATAAAATTTCTCTTTCTTTAATTAATGTTACTGCATCTGTAAAATCATCTTCATTTGTACCTCCAATCATATCTAATTCATTATTAATTTCATCATCTTTTTTCTCTTTATCACTTTTACCTTTATTATCAGATCTAACTTCTGCTTCAATTTTCTTTTTCTTAAATTCAGCTTCACATTTTTCAAGATGAATTATTGTCTTTAATGCAATGTGACCAATTAAAAATAATAATTGAGCTAATCCAATTGCTTTATTATTATTAATTTCATTGAAAACTAATTCACATTTTTTCTTTAAAAGATCGGAAACTATTATATCTGGATGTAATGAAACATTATAAATTGAATTTAATGCTTCACTTGCCATACTGTACCATTCACCATCATCAGAATATGCTATTAAAACTTCAGATAATTTCTCAATTGCTTCATCTTCTTTAGCAACTCTAAAATTATTATTGTTTGTCTTATCTTGTTGTTGTTGTTTACTATTTGGTATAATTCTACCTATGGCAATACATGTATATTTAGCTAAGACCCAATCTTTATTTTCAGAATCTAAACCTATCTTTAATAAAACATCAAGTCCATTTAATGGAATTCTATAATCAACAGCTGATAACATTCCTAATACAATAATTGAACCATGACGTTGAATCTTAGTAGTTGATGACTGATTAAAAAAATTCCATAAAACTTTAATAACTTCATTATTAATATAATTATTTTCATATAATTCACCTAATAATTTTTCTAATGATGTTAAATCTGCCATTGATGCATTAAATGTTAATTTAATTAAATTACTCGCAATATAACTTGCTTTTTGTAATTCATTTAAATCTTCTCTTGCATTTAAAAATAATAAAACATATGATTCAATTAATTTTTGAACAATAGCATTGGATTCTTCATTATTACCTTTTAACCAAACTAAATGTAACATTTTACGAACACCTAAATCAACAGTTTCAATACCATAAGCATCACAAAGTACAAAAAAATTCATTGAATCAATAACTTCATTTTTATTTTTGGAATATAATAATTCTGAAATTAATTCAGTTGCTGTTTTAATTAATAATATAAATTTAACTGCATCACGATAATATTGTAATGTAAATTGAAGTTTATTAATTATAGCTAATTGAGGATCATCTTCTTGAACAATAGATTCATTTGCATCTATTTCCATATCATCATTATCCTTTTCAGTTTCTTTTTCTTCGTCTTCTTCATCTTCATCCATTTTATCTTCATCATCTTCTTTATCATCATCTTCTTCACTATCTTTTTCCTTTTCGACTTCCTCCTCTTCTTCATTGAATAAATCAGGTTTTAATTTTCTTAATTTGTTTTCAAGTTCTTTCATTCTCTTTTCCCAAATACTTAACTGTAATCTTTCACCATGCATAACATCAAATGGATGAGTTAATATTAAACCAGTTAATAATTTTATTGCATTTTTACGAACAATTGATGATTTATCATCTAAATGTCTAACAGAAATTTCAGTCCAAAGTAATCTACGATTAACAAATTTAACTTCCATTTCAGTTAATTTAGTTAAACCTTGTAAGGCTCTTGCTCTAACATATGGATTTTGATCCAAACATCTTTCTTCTAATAATTCAATAAACCCATCAGCTTGATCTTTATTATTATCTAATTCTTCTTGACTCTTTGATAAATCTGTAATAATATTACCAACAACTTCAACAACTGCACATCTTAATGAAAATGATGAATTATCTAATAATTTTGCAACTAATGAGACTTGTCTCATAACAACTCTTGGAATTAATTCTGATAATCTAATTAGAAATTGTGATATAGATTTTGGTGCAGTTGTATCGGTATCACTAATTTTCTTCTGACTTACACCTTTTAAAACTTCA
The DNA here is from genome assembly GCA_030568155.1 of Wenyingozyma suzukii. NCBI lineage: Eukaryota > Fungi > Ascomycota > Pichiomycetes > Pichiales > Pichiaceae > Wenyingozyma > Wenyingozyma suzukii. Next base: position 23,354 of record JAJLTK010000024.1, read on the forward strand.
TCAGTCAATTGAGAATAATCATAACGATTCGATAAAGTTTCTAATAATTCAGCCATTGTTAAACTTAAATGATTAAAATAAGTTAAATGTTGCATTATTGAATTTTCGGTTGATGATGATTGTCCATGATATTTAACTGCAATACAAATAATTTTAAATGAATATAATTTAATTGCAGAAACTTTAATTCTATCTTGATTTTCCATCAATGAAAAAGCAGTATTTGTAAATAATGTAACAAATGCATTTCTTTCGGGTGTAGTTTGAAATAATTTACTTAATGGTAATTTAAATAAATTTGTTATTGAATCAAGACATAATTCAATTTGTGAATTTGATTTTTTGAATTCATTTTTTAGATCTTGACTTTGAATTCTTGTTGATGAAGTTGAATTTAAACCATCAGTACTAAAATGTGTTAATATAATAAATAATAAATAACCATAAAGTTCTAAATATTTTCTATGAGTTTGAAACATTTCAATTTCACCAGATTCAATAATTATCTTTATTGATTCAACTTGATTTGATAATGAAGATGAAATTAAATATGATAATTGATATTTTAATTTTGAACTTAAAGATTTAAAGCATAAAGCTAATTGCTCTAAAGAATCAAATATATCAGAATTATCAATTTCACTTGGTTTCATTGTTAATTCTTCAATAGCTGAATTTAAAACATCAGCTGGATCATCAATATTAAGTTCAAATGAATCTCTATCTTGATCCTTAAAATATGCTAAAGATTCAGCTAAATTAAACGACACTTCCATGATTAATTTATGTGTTTGTGGGGGTATATATATGGGTGTCTTGGTGGCAATAAGACTTTAAAAGAAACAAATCAGATCAAATCATATTTGTTTACATTTGAAACACGCTTTTGATTTTTGTTTTCATTTCTTAATTTATTTTTTGGTCACGTGGTTTTGCATCGATCATCTCTTTCATATTACACCGCCTTTAAAATAATAATAAATAAAAACTTTTAAAAGAACTATGATAGATAATGGATACATATACTATTTTCTTATCTAATTACATAACTATCAAAGTTAAAAAGAGTATTCACTTATAATGTCAGAAAGAAAAGCAATAAATAAATACTACCCACCAGATTTTGATCCGTCAAAAATCAAAAAAATTAAAAAAAAACTTAATTCAAATGGTACATTATCATTACAAACAATTAGATTAATGATACCATTTTCATTAAGATGTTTAAATTGTGATGAATATATTTCAAATAGAAAAAAATTCAATGCTAAAAAGGAGGATACAAAAGAGACGTATTTAGGTTTGAAAATTATTAAGTTTCATATTAAATGTCCCAGATGTTTTAGTGATATTGTATTTCGTACTGATCCACAAAATGATGATTTTGTATGTGAGAAAGGTTGTATTAGAATTCATGAACCAACTAAGAAAGATGGTAATAAAAGTGAGACCACAGAGGATATATTGGCAAGATTACAGCAAGAAGAATTAGAAGAAAGACTTGAAGAAGAAGGTAAGGATAAAATTGATGAAACTGCCATTGAACAATTAGAAAGAAGATTACAAGAACAAAGAAGAGAACAAGAATTAATTGATGAAATTGAATTATTACAGAATAAAACTTCAAAACTTGAAAAATCAAAAGATAAATTATCATTGATTAATAGACAGAAAGAAGAAGAAGAAATTTTAGAATTAAATGATATTAAAGCTGCAAAAGAAGCTTTTCAAAAATTTAAAGAAGATAATGAAAGAAGTAAAGTTAAAGAAGAAGAAGAAGATAAAGAAGAAGAAGATAAAGAAGAAGAAGAAAAGACTATAAAGATAAAAACTACACTTCCGACATCTTTAGTAGGTGGATATGATAGTAGTAGTGATGATGACAATGACGACGATGATAATGATAATACCCCTTCGCTTGTATTTAAAAGAAAGATTACAAATAATACTTTAGGTATTAAAAAGAAACAAAAGACTTAATTTTTTTTCTTTTATTAAAACTAATATACATACATACTATATATAAGATATAATACACTAAAAATAATAAATTATTATTATTATTTCATTTTTTTTAATCTCTAAGTTTAGAGTATCCTTTTACCATAACATTATTAACACCAATTCTTCTATTTTCAACAGCATTTAATAAATCTCTAACAACAATTTCAGGTTCTTCTCTTGCTTCTCTATAACGTATACCTGTATCACCTCTTGCTTGAATTGCATTTGGTTTACCTGAGCCAGAACTTGAATCACCAGACATCATCCAACTATATTTCTTTTTTTTAGAACCTCCTGACATCATCATTGCAGCTGTTGCATTTCTTGCTCTATGTTCTTCTGTTGTTAAACCTGATTTTTCTTTATCTTCAGTATCTAAACCTAATGCAATTCTTCTCTTAAGTCTTTTTTCTTCTTTATCTTTTTGTTTTGTTGCAATGTCTTTTAATGCCTTTGATACATCTGATTTTGTTGCACTTATACCACCTGATGGTTTAGCCTTTGGTTGAATTGGTCTACGTCTATGTCTAGATAATGTTATTGTATCTGTAACTATTGATGACATATAAGTTTCAGCTGCTGATGACACTAATGTTAATACATCACCATCAACATCTAAATCTTTTAATCCATTTTCATCCATTACTTTTTTCATAAACCATTTTAATTGATGTGGTTTTAAAAATTGATTTAATTCAACTGGTTTTTTAGAAATTGTAATTCCACCAACCATTGCTTCTTCTTCTGCTCTAATATTAACACCAGCTGCTGCAACGGCATCTGATAAATCTTCTAGATTTTGTTTTTCATTCTTCTTTATCTCAGGTTCTGTGGCTGTAGTTGTTGCTGGAGCTGGTGTTGCAGTTGTTGTAGTGGTTGTACTTGTTACTGCTGTTGTTGCCCTTTCTGCGGCATTGATATTTAACTGTGTTTGTTTTGTTGATTTTGAAGCAGTAGAAGGTGATGTAACGTTAGCTAATGGAGTACTTGGTTGAGGGGTACCTGATCTTGAATCTAATCCAGGCAGTATAATTCCTCCAGGTGTAGATACATTTGCTGGTGAAGATATATTATTATTATTATTACTGGTAGCAGCAGCAGGTGAAGCTAATACAGGTGTTGTTAAATCACTTGGTGTATTCATTGTACTAAAATTTGGAGCTGGTGAATTTAAATTTGTATTTGGAACACTTAATATTGTACCATCTTCTAATTTTATCTTATTTGGATCATCTCCTATAAGTAAAGCTAGACCAGGAGCAGGACTATTTTGCTGATCTGCCATTTTTATATATTTGTTGATGTAATATAAGATTGATATATAAATGTATATGGCAAAAAACCAAAGATTATTATATATTCAAATCTCTTTGTTTATTATCTCTTTTCCTTTGTGAAATAATTCATTATAAGAAAGAGGGTAACTTTAGGTGTTACACTAGCCACGTAGTTTATTTTATTTTGTGGCGAGTAAATTTTCAAATTTCACCAGCCACCACCGCCGATGAAAATATTTTTTTTTTCTTTTTTAAAAAAAATTTATCTTAGATACCTTTCTAATTACATTACATACTTTATATATAACATAATCATAGAACAAACATACGCACATAAAACAACAAAAACTATGCCTTCAGAAACTAAAAAATCAAAGACAATAGTTTTCCAGGGTCATGAAAATTTCCGTTCAAGACTTATACTTGCAACATTATCAGGAAAAAGTATTAAAATTGAAAAAATTAGGGCAAATGATTCCAATCCAGGTTTAAAAGATTTTGAAATTTCATTTTTAAGGTTATTAGAAAGCGTAACTAATGGTTCTAGAATTGATATTTCATATACAGGTACCACTATCATTTATAGTCCAGGTTTAATCATTGGTGGTAATTTAATTCATAATTGTCCTGATTCAAAACCTGTTGGATATTTTATTGAACCAATGTTATATATTGCACCATTTAGTAAGAAAAAATTTTCAATAATATTCAAAGGTACTACATCATCAAAGGAAGATCCAGGTTTAGATTTTATTAAATGGGGTTTAATTCCTGTTATGGAAAAATTTGGTGTTAGAGAAGTTGAATTACATATTTTAAAAAGAGGTTCACCTCCATTAGGTGGTGGTGAAGTTCATTTATTAGTCAATTCATTAATTCCACAACCTATAACAATGCATGTACTAGATTATCATAAAATTTCAGCTATACGAGGAATTGCTTATTGTACAAGAGTTTCACCAAGTGTTGTCAATAGAATTTTAGATTCATCAAGAGAAGTATTAAAGAAAACAGGTATTGAAGTTAATATTACAACAGATGTTTGGAGAGGTGAAAATTCAGGTAAATCACCAGGATTTGGTTTAACTTTATTCACAGAATCTAAAAAATCAACATTTAGATACGTTGTTGAAGATATTGGATTAGCAATGGAAACTCCTGAAGATTTAGGTAAGAAAGTTTCTTATGAATTATTAGAACAAATTGAAAATAGTGGATGTTTAGGTAGAAATCAATTAAATTTAGCTTTTACATTTATGACTATAGGTAAAGAAGATATTGGTAGATTAATCGTTAATAAAAAACAAATTGATTCTGAATTAGTTCAATTATTAAGAGATATTAAAACTATATTTGATACTGAATTTTATTTTAATGAATGTGATGATGATGAAAATTCTTTAATTGCAACTGTTAAAGGTATTGGTTTTACAAATGCTTCAAAGAAAATCGCTTAAACTATTAGTATTCTTTATTATTTCTTATGTATATTATTTAATTTAATTAATTAAACTCATTTTATTGGTAAATCTTGTAATTCATTAAAACATTTACTTAATAAATCTTGTTGTAAATCACCATATTTAACTTTTTCAACAAACCAATCTTGTAATGTTTCACTAATTATATATTTTGTCTTTTGAAATAATTTATATTCGGTAACAAAACATTGTTTAATTAATATAATTTTAGCTAATAATAAATTTAATTCAGTACTTGATGTATTTAAAATATTTGTTAATTTATCAACTTCTGAACCTCTAATATCTGATTTAATTTTAATTTGCATTAATCTTTCATTTGCTTTTGTAATTCTACTAAGTAATAAATGAATATTTTTTTCTGATTGTGTTTTAAAATTAAATAATCTTTCTAAGAAAAAATGTAATGAACTTGAATAATCTTGTAATTTTTTAAAATTTTCCAAAGTTATTGAATCTAAATTATTTAATTCTTCATCTTTTAATTGTTTTGAATTCTTGAAAAAATTAACAATTACTTTTGATATAGTATTTATAATTGAAAGATTTTGTGATTCATCAATATCATTTGATCCTAACCTTTTACTTGCTAATATATTTTCCATACCATAAACTTTATTATTATTATCAATAAAATGTTCAAAATAATGTGCAAATCTTTGATTTTCTAATGATAAAGCTAATTCACGTTTTTCAATTCTTTCAACAACAATACAAAGTTTATTCCAAACATCTGCAAAATTAGTTAATGAATTATCTAATGAACTTAATTTATCCATAAAATCTAATTCTTTATAATTAATTGGACTTTCAGCCCATATTTGTGTAATATTATTAACAATTGTATTTGCACTTAACTTATTACTAGTCTCTTGATCTTGTTGGTCATTTTCATCATCATCATCTAAATTATCATTATTAACTTCTTTAAATACTTTTTCAATATTTAATTTAAATCTTCTTGGTAAATTAATTCTTATACCTTCAAATTCATCATTTAAATCAACATTTGCAAATTTTTTCCAATTTGAAAAATCATTTGGAACAGTTAAAAACATTATAACTAAATTTTCTTTACTTAATATTGGATGTTTCATAAGTTCATATAAAAATCTTTGTAATCCTCTTCTTCTTTTTTGTAAGAATATTGTATCGTTATTTGATGAAGCTACTAGGCTAAAGTTAGTAAATTGAATAAATAAAAAAAAGTAGAATAAAAAATATTATACATACTGCTAAATTTTTTTGGTGGTAATTCAGGTATCAATCTGAATGGATACTTTTTCCATAAAATATCAACTAACCAAGCAAAATCACTATATCTTCTAATTATTTTAGTTTCGCCATTGGTTTGCTTTGAATCATTTTGTTGATATTCACCTGGGAATTTTATATTATGTGCAATTAAATAATTAATATGTTTAAATACAAGACCCTCCTTTTCAGGTATTTCTTTAACCTTAACAATCATTTTATCATCACTATTATGATAATTTAATGGATTGAAAGATCTAGTTAATTCTTCTGACCATATATCTAAATCATTGAATGGTTTACTGCCTGATAAATCACCATTAGTTCCACTATCATCTTCATCTTCATCATCAATATCATCATCATTATTATTACTATTGTCAATGTTTTCATTATTATTAAGGTCATTATCATCATCTCCATTGTCCATAATATCTATGTTAGTAAATGAATTAGCTAATCGACTAGGACTTGTTCCCCAAAGATTGTTTGATAACCCTAAATTTGTCTTTGTAGCATTTGATGATCTATTATTTTGTTGTTGTTGTTGCCTTGAAGGATAATTTGCCCAGGGATCATTTGATTCCACTTCTAAAGGATCTGATAAACCAAATAAACTGTCTTGCATCTTTTGTGTTTCTTTTTATCAATATTAACTGATTAATTGATTAGCTGTTATAGTTATATATATAATATCAATTGAATTAAGAAAGAAAAGAAACGAAGACAAATAAGGCTTAATATGAAACAACAAAATAAGCATCATTTTTTTTTACTCGCTTTGAATTTTATAAGAGAGAAAAATTTATTAATAAAGAGAGTTTTGCTTGTCTGTTTGATTGTTTTTTGTTGAATTAATATAGATAAATAACAGTTGTATACACATATATCAATCAATTGTATACAAGAAATGAATACTCCAGGTACAAATCCCCAATTGGGTAGAATAGATTCATTTCATTCACTTACACCATCATCAACAACAGCAAATAATAATCATCATCCAACTGGGGCAGGAACAACAACTGGTTCAACATCATCATTGGCATCAGGTATACAACCACCACAAAGAACTTTTAATTATCAAAACACATATATTATTAAACAAATAAATAAATTTGAATCATTATTATCGGATTTAACTGATTCTGTTGATAAATTTAATCCAAATCCTCAAATTGCATCAGATTTAGTTTCAACTGTTGATCAGATTAATAATGAATTAATTCAATTAGAAATAGTACATGATTTAAAGAAAGATCAAGTTATCAAACAAAATAGTGATAATAAACAATTAACAGATTCATTAAAGACTATACTAATACAATTAAATGATTGTAGAAAAGAATTAAATCAATTACCAAAACTAACATATCAAGAATCACAATTATTGAAAAAAGTTGATAATAATAATAATAATACTAAACCTGAAATAAATATTGAAAATACAAAACATTTACTTGAATATGCAATGAAATTAGCTAAATTTTCTAAAATTCCAAAAGCATTTGATGGATTTTTATTACCAAATAATTTTATTTGGCCAGGTGATGATAATATGAGAAGAGGTATGTTAGCTACTGCTTCATTAATGGGTGATAAATTAATTGTAGCTGAAAATGGTATTAGTGAAGATGTTAATAATAATAATGATAATGTTAAAACTGAAGAACAAGGTAATGCTAATAATAATGGTGATGATGAAGACGATGATGACGAAGATGATGATCTTCTTATGGAAGATGTTACTACCAAAAAAGAAAGAACAGAAGCAACAACAGATACAAATATGGATTTATTTGATTCTGATGAAGATGATGATTAAAGATTACAGGTAAAGGTAATAAAAAGTAATGTATATATAAATGTTCGTTTATTTTTTTTCTTTCTTTTTTTGATTTTTTTATATAAATAAATAACTAATGTTCATAATAATATTGTTTATTTCATTCATTCAGATTTCTTTTGTTTAATATCAGCTATTGTATTTGCATGAAATTTAATATCAGTTTCAATTTCAGTTAAAGCTCTTTTTAAATTATCAAATTCTTGTTGTTTAAAAGTCCCATTATTTGATTGATCCATAAATTCTTTAATTTCAGTAGATAATTTAGCTTGATTAGCTTCTAATTCAGAAATATCAGGAACTGCAAGAACAACATTATCTTTCAATTCATCTTGATTATCAAATTCAGGCAATGTCTTCAATGATTGTAATAAATCTGTATTTGAATCGATTTGTTCTTGTAAGTAACTGAATCTTTCAGATAATTTATTCTTTTCTGGTAATTGTTGTTCTTCTTTAACAATTGGTTGTAAATGATATTGTTTAATAAATTTAGTTAATGGTTTAGAATATGGTCCATTGAATAGAAACATTATTGAAAAACAAGCAATATGAACATAAAAATAAACTGTTTTCCAAAGTTGAATTGATGGTTTAAAATCTAATAACATAAATGGTTGAACTGCATAACCAAATGATAATTGTGTAACTATATAACAAATTATATCATAAATAACTTTATTTTTGGAAACATTAGAATTATCTTTTGAAATAAATAAAGGTCTTAAATTTCTTCTAAAAATTTTGCCAACTGATTGAATAAATGCACCAACGACAAACGTTAAATAATAACCAGGTTTTGTGCCATGCCAAAATGCTGATGTGAAAAAGGTTATAAAAGTAGGTATGAATCCAGGTTTATAATTACCATCTTTATCCCTTGATGAAACTCTTAAATATACAAAGTTTTTCAACCATTTATTTGTATTCATATTCCAAGCTTCTAAACATGCATGAGCATTTTGACCTGTTTCAAATGAAAATGGATCAATATTTTGAACTCTATTCCAATAGAATTTATCCTTTTCAGCGTTATAGCCATTATAACCAATACCTGAAACAATACAACCAGCTTCACTAATTTGCCAAACTGTATAATATTTTAATCTATGAACAAATCCAAGAATCCAAAGATAAAAAATCTTATAAATAAAATTTAAATTATTAAATGAATTTGTAAAAGTATAATCTAAATTAATCTGTGGTTTAATTAAAATCCAAATACCTGCCCACATTAAACCTTGAACAACTTTCCAAAATGCAACTCTACCACTTTTAGGAATTTTTCTCTTTCTACGTCTACCTGGTTTTTTAGAATCTGGTACATCATTAAAAATATCAGTTAAAACAAATTTTTCATAATCAGCATAATCAAAAGCAGGACCTGTAACTAATGATGCATAAAAAAACACATAACCCATAAAACTTATAAAACTTGGATGTTTTAAAATTGCTCTTGATTTTTGATAATTGTTTAAAATCTTATTGAATTTTTCAGGATCTTTATTAAATAATTTACCATCATGATATGAAAACCCAAATGATGATAATTTCATAACTAAAACCATTTGAGCACCAGTAATATCAATAACTGATGGATCATATTCAGTAACATAAAATTGAGCTTTTAAATGATTAGAAGCTAAAAATAACATTAATAAAACTAAATTAACCCATGGCATTAACTTTGAATGATAATATCTTGTAATTAAATAAGTGAATAATGAATTGAAAAATAAGACTGCAAAACCTGAAAATAATTGTAATATAAAGAAGACATAAAAAGCACTAACTGTTATAATATAGAAATTCTTTACTGTATATCTTTTATCAGGTATTCTCTTGAAAATTGCACTGAATGGGAAACTTAAAAAAAGACATGTTAAAATTCTACATGAACCTTGATCTAAACCTGAATTACTTGAAAATAATTCAATTAAATAATTAATATATCCAAACATTATTAGATTTGATTTGAATATATATGTGGTTATGTACAAGTTTAGCTATCCCACAACTATAAGAGTCAACAAGTATTCAACAGACTATAATATGAACATCATTTCTTAGTATTCAATTAAAATCACAAAACAAAAGAAACGGAAAAAAAATTAAAATCACTGCCATTAAAATTTAATGAATTTTTCAACGTTTTTTCTAATTAATTTATCGGCGGTGGGCTATTATATTGTCTTCCTTCATATGATAGGATAAGATAAGACATTGGGAATAAACAATACACAATGTTTCTTATAACCTCAAGAAGAATAGCACCATTTCCCAAATTCCAAAGCCGGAATTTTATTAATCTATCAAAATTAGCAAAATCATCGGAATTATCATCATCATCAAGTTCTTCACAAAAATACACAATTAACAAGAAATATCCTTATACACAAACACAAATGTATCAATTGATTTCAGAAGTTGATAAATATAAAGAGTTCATTCCATATTGTGTTGATAGTTTTATTAAACAAAAAGATATAAATAATGAACCAAATATCGCAGGTTTACGTGTTGGTTTTAAACAATTTGATGAAGAATTTGTTTGTGATTTAGAATGTTCAAAACCAAAACTTGTAATTGCAAAATCAATTACACATTCATTATTTCATAATTTATATACAAAATGGGAAATTGAACCAATTAATGATAAACTTTGCAAGACTAAATTAACTTTAGAATATGAATTTAAAAGTCAATTGTATAATAAAGTTAGCTCATTGTTTGCTCAACATGTTGCTAATTTAATGACTAAGGCTTTTGAAAAAAGAGCTTATGATGTTTTCCATAAGAAAGTATAATGAATTTGATGATTAATGATTGATGATAATAATAAAAGATTTATAAACTTTTTGTCTTTAAATTAAATATACTTAGATATATATAGTTTTTGCTTTTTATGTATAGAATAATATAGATATAGATTTACTGTTTTTTGTTTATTTGTTTATTTGTTATATATTAGTTAGTTATTTGTTGTTATGTTATGCTGTGTTATTAATGATTATCTAACTAACTTTTGAACTAAATGGATTTTTAGCTCTAATTCTTTCACCATTCTTTAAGAAATAAAATGGAATTGGAATCATACCTAATGCAATAAATCCAATTAAACTTGAACCCCAATGAACACCTAAATTATGAAATAATTGACTTGCAAATAATGGGAAAATACAACCAAATATAGATCTTGAAAATGTATTGGCAGCAACTGCTGATGCTGAATATCTTGGAAAGGCATCAACTAAATATGTAACACAATTTTGAAAAATTGACATAAAACCCATACCAATCAGAACAATACCAAGACATGGTACAATCCAATGAATATCCTTATCTGAAGTCCAGCCAAATAAAAAATTACCTGCAGGCATTGTCCATGCAAAATATAACATATTTCTTAATCTTTCTTCAGGTAATGGTTGACCATTATTTGTTTCATTAATTAATTTTTTATATTTATTTGCAGCTAACATATTTGTAAAAACTGAAATCATGACACCAAGAAATAATGCAATATTTGGTAATGTTGATTTTGTACCTTCCCATCCTCTTGTCATGGTAAATGCTTCACCAATTGTGGTAATACTAAGATATAAAATACCATAAACATAACTTGCAAAAAGTGCTAATAAAAATACAATTGGTGTACGTAACATATAAAATGGACGTAAACAATGAACATTTAAAAATTCATCCATATTTAATTTTAAACTATCATGTTTTGCATGAATTGCCCATTTTTCATTGGAAAGTCTAATATCTTTAGCCTTCCATGATAAAATTACTGGTTCATAAGTTTCATCAACTGCAAATATACTTATTGCTAAAACTGCAAAATCCATTAAAACAACAAACCATAATGGTAATCTCCAAGCATTTTCACCTTCAATTGAAGTCATTAATAAAGAACTAATAATTGGACCAAAAGCTGCACCATTAGAAACAACTGACGAATAAAAACCAAATGCAATACCTCTTTGCGATGGATCCCAAATATCTGCTAAAACACCACCAGCAGAAACAATTGGTGCACCAGAGAAAAACCCTGCAAAGAATCTACTTATAAATACACCTGATGCATTATATGAAATAGATGTTACAGCAGTAAGAACAGCAGTTAGAAAAAATGGATATAAAACCCCTGATTTTCTACCATAAATTTCGGACATTGGAGCAAAAATCATTGGTCCAATAGCAACACCTAAAATATATAAAGAAGTACATAAAACTGAAACTTCTTTACCAACTCCAAAGTCTTCTTTAAACAAATCAGGAAAAATAGAAGCAGACATTGTAGAAGAATTAAATTGTGCAGCAAATGTAATAAAACCATAAATAAAAGTATGTACAACTTTCTTTGAAAAAGTCCAATTTCTTGGTCTTTGGGGACTAGTTTCAGTAAATGTAACTAAATAATCACCATCGATATGAACATCAGATGGGTCATAAAAGATACGTTCGGTATGCGGTAGATCAATACCTTTTTCCTCTTCTGTTTCTATTTCTTTTGATCCTTGATCATAAGATTCAAGATCTATATCATTTTGGTTAATTTCTTGAACTTTACTCATATTGTAAATTCTATATTAGGAGTGAAAAAGGGGTTAAAGCCATTAGATGGTCTTTTGTTGTTGTTATTTTTGGCTATTGATTTGTACAAGAACTCAAGATTCCATTACTATATGTCAAAGGAGTAAGAAGAAGAAAGGTATATTAAAAAGATCAGAAAGATCAGGTATAAACCAATTTAAGGGGCATAAAAAAATATCTATTATGCTAGCGGCTCTCTTACTTAACTATGGCAGCGGCGCTAATTAAAACCAAATCGGAGGTTTTGCGAGATTTTTTTTCATCTTGTTGATAATTACACTTACCCTATAGTCATCAGTCATGTATATATAATGACCTTGTTTTGTCTGTTGTATACATCAAGTATGGTACATCGGGTGCCCCCCGGGTCATTTACTTTATAATCTATTGTTAATTCTGTAGAAAAGTAACCTAGAATATACGTATATTTTTCTTTTACCCTAAACTAGATAAAAGAGTTTAAAAGATAAACGAGTAATTAATTGATCAACAATTATATAAAAAAGAAATAAGAGAGAAACAGAAAGAACTATATATATGTACGTAAAAAAGTTTAGAAAGTTTTTTTATTATTATCATTATATATCCTTACCATTTATAACGGAAATGGATATTTTCAAGATCTGTCATATCTTTGAAATCAGTATCTTCATGATTAATACCACCATTTGGATCTTTTTCTTCACGCTTCTTATTATCCCAATAACATAAGAACATGTATAATAATAATGAAACAATGGTTAAACCATATGAAGCAAAAATAGCACCAATACCTAATGGATATCTTGGAGATTGTGAAGTCTTAAAGAATTGAGGACCAATAATATTTGAAACTGAATATGCAATAAAGTAAATTGCATTACATGTAACTTTTTTAGTATAACCAGCAGTATTTGCTTGAATTAATGATAATGAAGCAATATATGGACCGAGGTAAAAAAAGGCAAAGTACATTGCAATTAAACGACCTGTATAATTTGTGAATGGTAATGCATAAAGACAAATTGATGAAATTAATGCAGGGATTAAAATTGAAATCATAACAATACCTCTAATTTTTCTTTGTGGATTAGCTTTTTCAAGGAAAAAAATTGTGAAAAGTGTAACATATGATGAAGCAGTTTGCATAATACCATTAACAATACCTAATAAAGCTGACTTTCTTGAATCCCAACCTAAACCTTTAACAATTAATGGAGAGAAATTAGTTAAACCACCATTTGGAATTGAAGCAAAGATTTGAAACCAAAACATAACCCAAACTTTTGGATCTAATAAAGCTTCTTTAAATTGAGACCATTTCCATACAGTATTCTTAACACCAGTTTGATTCTTCTTAACTTGATGGAAGATAATACCTTTTTCTCTTTCAGTTAATAATCTACAATTAGCTGGAGAAGATGGTAATACAAAATAGATAAAGATACCCCAAAAGATAGACATACCACCAACAATCCAATATAATAATCTCCATGGATCAAACCATTCATCAGTATAAGCACCAACAGCATAACCAATTGGTGCAGTGAAAATAGTTGATAAACCGGTATACATTAAACCAGTTCTTAAAGGTTGTTGTTCTCTAGTATAGAAAGAAACAATACAAATTAAATTAATAGCAACAATAGGTGATTCAAACATACCTAATAAAACTCTTGTAGCACACATACTTGCGAAGTTAGTACAGAAACCAGCACCAATAATAATACAACCCCAGAAGAAATAAAAAACAGCACCAACGGTCATAATTGGAAACATTTGTAATAATCTACCAGCTGGGAATGCAAAAATTAAATAACCAAAATAAAATGATGAACCAATCCAAGAATATTCAGTACCTACTAAACCTAAATCAGTTTTAAAACCATATAAAGCAGCAGTGGCATGTAAGACTTTATCCATAGCAGCAAGAGAAACGTTAAGCCATAAGAATGGAACTAAATTTAAATCAACTTTCCATAAAGCTCTTCTTGCTTCGGCTGCAGTATAACCATCTTTAACTAATGGTAAATATTTAGCAGCAATATCATCATCAGCTAATTCAATTTCTGTACTTTCGATAACAGAAGTTGGAGTTTCTTCGATTGAAATTTTAGCGTCTTCTTTTGACATAATTGTGATATATATTTTTTTCAGGAACGAAATTGTTGAAAAAAAGAAAAGGAAAACACAAAGATTAATTAGTTTTTCAAAAGATTTTTTTTTCTTATTTATAGATTTTAAAGAATTCTTAATAGCAAAGTAAGATTAACATGTATATATATATGAATCTTTAAATTTTTCTAGATCGTAATACTTGAAAAAATCCAAAATATAATTGAATAACATGAATTAACCTTAATGCAGTGTTTTAACGGAAAAAGGACTTGGAGAACGGAACGCTTTTCAATAATTTCCGAATTAGGAAAGCGATATGCAGAAAGATATGAAAATACAGTTTAAAATTCAAAAATGGTTACAGTACCAAGGATATTTTAACGATTTGATTATTTAGTTAAACTACTGTTCGCAACATGGCCAAGAGAGATCACTTATTATATTAAATGTTGTTCCTACTTTATTAAAAGTCTTGACGAAAAACCGTTTTATTTTAAAAACGGCCGAGGAATGTATATTCTTCTTGTCATTTCTGTCTTCCAAGTTCCATATACATTATGTAACCATAAATAAATCATACAATTAAATTAGATGGTGTAAGGCTGGCTTTCTAGCTATCTATGTAAAATTGTTTATCTGTGTGGATTAGTGTGCGGGTGGAGAATCCTTCTAAATTCAATACCAAATTGAGATTTTATAGACGATAATAAGGGGCTTTCGTCATCCATTTTGATTGGTGAAATTCCTCGAAAGATTAGATAAGGAGGGGAGATAAGCGGGGATTTAAGTAAACAAACACATAAAGGGCGAGATTGTCACGTGAACAATGATTTGGTGTAAGGAGTGCGGTTATGGTTGGTGACGACTATTATCATGGGTGTCGGTAAGAAACAGAAGACTAATACCGTTGACTCAAGTTTTTTAATTTTCATCTTTACACCACCAAGAAATTGCACCGAATTGCCGAATATTCGAGATTTCGAGAACCACCAATTACCCCACCAAATACACGTCAATTTAAATTAAATCTTCCCCCACCCCCACCAAATACCCTTATTAAACATATTAATTATAATTATCCCCACCATTAAACTTATCATCATTTTTCTTCCTATAAATAATTTATAAGATCCCTTTTTTTTTCTTTCTTGAAATTTTTCATATTATGATCTTTCTTTCTCTTCTATTCTCTTCAATTAATTGTTGAATTAATCAATTAATCAATTACTATTATCAATTTAAAAAAATAAAAATGGCTGAAACAGTTTTAGTTACAGGTGCAACTGGTTTTCTTGCAAATCATATTCTTGATGCTTTATTAAAACAAGGTTATAACGTTGTTGGTACTGCAAGAGCTGAAAAAAGTTATAAATCATTTAAAGAAGGTTTTGAATCAAAATATCCAGGTTGTAATTTAACTTATGAAATTGTACCAGATATTGCAGAATTAGGTGCATTTGATCAAGTTTTACAAAAACATCCTGAAGTTGTTTATGTTTTACATACTGCTTCTCCTTTTACATTTGGTTTAGGTGATGATTATCAAAAGATTTTCTTAACTCCTGCTGTTAATGGTACTACAAATATTTTATCAGCTATTAAAAAATTTGCTCCACAAGTTAAAAAAGTTGTTGTTACATCATCATTTGCTGCAGTTTTAAGTGATCCTCATAAACAAAGTTATACTAATGCTGATTGGAATCCAGTTACTGTTGAAACCATTAGACATGAAGGTGATGCTTATAGAGCTTCTAAAAAATATGCTGAAAAAGCTGCTTGGGCTTTTGTTGAAGAGGAAAAACCAAATTTTACTTTAACTACTGTTAATCCACCATTTATCTTTGGTCCACAAGCTTTTGATTCAGCTGTTGGTACAACTTTAAATACTTCAAATGAAGTTATTTCAAAAGTTTTAAAATTAGCACCAGATTATAAAGAATATTTAGGTATCCCACATCAATTATATGTTGATGTTAGAGATGTTGCTCAATTTCATATCTTACCATTATCAAATGATAAATTAGCAGGTCAAAGATTACTTTGTGCAGCAGGTAAATTCGTTCAACAAGATATTGCAAATGCAATTAGTTCTGATATGCCAGAATTAGATGGTAAAATTGCTAAAGGTGATCCATCACAACCAGCTCCATGGGTTCCAGATTATGATATGTCAAATATTTTAGAATTATTTGAAGGTGGTGATTATAAATTTATTCCATTTAATAAAACAATTGTTGATACTGTTGATCAATATATTAAAGTTAATGGATTCCAAAATTAAAATTAATAATGAAGATTATTGATTAGTTTTTTCATTATAATTATATAAGCATTGTGCATAAAAAATAAAAATATAATAATACGCTATTAAGATAACTTGTTGTAAAAAGTATTCTTTAATTATCAAAGCCAACATTTTGATAATTATCACGTGACTTGATCATAACTTTAAGAAGTTTTTGTTGTTCTTATAGATTACATTAACACTTTTTTCTTTTATTCTTTACTTGTTCTATAAATGAAAAATTTTCAAAAACATTTTTAATTAAATTCCGGGGGACGTTTTTTTTTTTGGACCCTTTAGGACCCTTTTTATTATTATTTTTTTAAAAGAACAAAAAAAAAAAGAAAAAAAGCAAAATAAAAAAAGCAAAAAAGCTAGTTTAATAATCAAGTATACATTTACTTCAATCTTTCTATAGATACATATGAATATAGATAAATCAAAGATTAAATCCAATCAAACGAAAACAAAATTCAAAATTCAAAATTCAAAATTTTCGGTTTTCTCGCTTTTTAAAATGAACTGATCAAATTGATAAAACACCAAAATTTATTTAATTCACGTAACTACTATCTTTTTTGAATATTAATTACCTACTATTTAACAATAATGAATTTAGATCTAACAATACGACATATCTTTCGTTTATTAAAGGGAAAACTTTTTTCAATTTTAATATTATTATCAGTTATTTTAATAATTATAATTTCATCATCACCATCAGACTTTTATGGTGGTGGAGGTTATGATGATGGTTCATATACTTATTATGATAAAGAAACTTTAAAAAATCTACAAAAGAATTTATATAAACATCTTGATCTTTCATTGAATGAATTAAGTTCAATTGAAATACAATATTTCAAATCTGATTTTTATAATTCAAATGAATATAATAGAGGTTCAAATCCTTTTGATATTGATATTACAATGAATAGATTAATGATTAATTTCCCAATGATTAAATCACAAATTGGTATTGAAAATAATATTTTTCAAATGTGGAAAAAACATCCAAAAGATTGTAAAGATGATGAATTTCCAAATTTAGAAAATTTTATACAATGGCAAGAATTAAATCCTGATTATAAATATCATTTTTATTCAGATGATGATATTAAACAACTTATGCTTAATGAATTTATTGAAACTTGTCCTGAAATTTTAGAAGCTTATAATTTATTACCTCAAACTATTTTAAAAAGTGATTTTGTTAGATATATTTTAGTTTTTATATATGGTGGAATTTATTCTGATTTAGATGTATTTATTCATAAACCATTAAATCAATGGTTTGATAAAAATAAAAAATTTAATAAAAAAATTAATATATTAATTGGTGAAGAAGCTGATTTAAATGATGATAATTGGGAAAATATGATTCCACGTAGAGTTCAAATGTGTCAATGGACTTTTAAAGCTAAGAGAGGTCATCCATTTTTAGCAAGATTAATTTCAAATATTGTTAAAATTACATTTGAAGCAAAATATAATGGGAAATTAAAAGCTGAATATACAAGAGAAGGTAAAATTGATACAACAAAGAAAGATTCATTAGATATTATGGAATGGACTGGACCTGCAATTTTCACAGATGTTGTATTTCAATATTTAAATTTACCAATTAATAATAATAGTGAAAAAAAGAAAATGAAAAAAATAATTGATATTGATCCAACAAGATGGTCTGATGTTAATGAATTAAATGGTCCACAACAAATTCCATCCCAACCAATTGATTGGAGAATGTTTTCAGGTTTAAAAGCTCCAGTAATCGTTGGAGATATGGCAATCTTACCAACTTCTGGTTTTAGAGCAAGAACAGATTGTCCTGATTATTGTTATGTTGGTCATTCATATACTGGACTCTGGAAAGTTGATTTTTGAAGAAAAGAGAAGATATTACATTTTATTCTTATATAATATTATTATAAATAAACAGATAGTAAAATAAAAACAACCTTTAATTAATTAAAGAAATATAATAGTACTACTAATAGTAAAACCATACATACTTAACAGAAAAAATACAAGGCGGTGAAAGAATCAAAGAAAACACCTCACACCGCTAACTTAATATGAACAGATATCACATTGAAAAAATTGGAAGAATTGAACCCTTTAATATATCATTAATCATTAATTATTAGTTTTATTCATTAAATAAATAAGTATTAAAGCATTAACGATGCAGCCGAAGATTGTATATACCATTTTGATATGTTTATCTGGTTTAGTTAATGGTAATAATAATTATGATGATTATCTTAAACAAATTGATTCAATTGATTTAGAACTTCAAACAACAGGTTCATCATTAAAAATTTTACAAGATTATGATTCAATAGTTACAGAATTAATTAAATTAAATTCTTCAAATGATGATTTATATTTAAGATCAAGGATTTCCAATATTTTTATGAAAAAGGGGATAATTAATTATTCATTAGGAAGGGATAAAATTTCATTACAAGATTTTAATAATTGTTTAGAATTCAATGAATTAAATTCAATTACAACCACATGTTTTGATAAATTTATTGATATTTCATTTCAATTCGGTAGATTTGATGATATTTTGAAAAAAATTACAAAATTTGAAAATTCTAAATCAATTAATATTGAAAAAATTAATAAAGTTAAACAAGATTTAAATTTAGTTATTGAAAAAATTAATAATGTTGAAATGTTATTTAATAAGGAACAATATCATGAATGTATTATGTTATCTACCGAAGTATTAGATCTATATAAATCCGTTTCATCCGTTAGATCAATTAGAATTAAAGCATTAATTGAATCAAAAGATGTATTACCATTTGATGAAAAAGTTAATCTATTAATTGAAGATTATTCAAGTTTAATTAATAATAATGATAAATCATTAGATTTAGAAAATTATGTTAATTTATTTAAATTACAATATTTTTTTAAAAAACCTGATTTAAATTTAAATTCACCAACAAAATTACTTCATAAATGTTTAAGAATTGATAATGATTTTAAATCATGTCAATTATATTCCAAATTATCATCAAAATTAGAACCAATTTATGAAATTTATAATAAAATTTCATTATATTATTCATATGTTTATTTTGAATCAAATCATCATAAGGAAAATGAATCAAATTCTGAAGAAGAAGTTGGTGATTTTGAAAGAATTAATGAATTAGAACCAACTGAGGATGATTGGTTGAAAATTCATAAATTATTAATCGATCCAAGTTTAAAAATTAAACTTAGAAAAGATCAAATAATTAATTTAAATATTTCAAATGATGATTATAATGAATATTTAAATAATTTAGAATTAATTATTAATATAATATTAAATAATATTTCAAATTTTAAATTTAATAATAATAATACATCATTATTAAAACAAATTAGTTTTATTGATGAATTAATTAGAATATCAGATGAATCATTTACACAATTAAATAAATCAAATTATAGTATTTCTTATAAAGATTTTACAAAGATTAAACAATTAAAATCATATTATAAAGAAACAAAAGATGAATTTTATTTATATCGTGAAATTAATAAAATTGATAAATTATTAAATAAAAAATCTTATAAAAAAGCAAATGAAATAATTGAAAATATAAATAAAAAATCATTTAAAGAAACAAAATTATTTAAAACAAGATTTGAAATTATTGATAAAGAATATTTATCAAAAATTAGAGAACAAGAAGAAAGAAGAAAACAACAAGAAAGACAACAACAACAATTTTTCCATCAACAACATCAACAACAACAACAATATCAAAGAGGTCCACCACCGCAAAGACAAAAATCCCAACCTGCAAATGATTATTATAAAATATTAGGAGTTTCTAAAAATGCAGATGAATCAACAATTAAAAAAGCTTATAGAGAAAAAGTTAAACAAAATCATCCTGATAAATTAAAAAATACAGGAAGTAAATTATCAGATGATGAAATTGAAGCTAAAATGGCTGAAATTAATAATGCTTATGAAGTTTTATCTGATCCAGAACTTAAAAGAAATTATGATGATTTTGGAGATGATCCAAATGATGGTACAGGTCAACAACAACAGCAGCAGCAACAACAGCATCAACAACGACAACAACAACATCAACAGTTCCGTGGTAATCCATTTGGTGGAGGTGGAAATGGTCAAAGATTCCACTTTAAACAAGGTGGAGGTGGTGGAGGAAATCCATTTGGATTCGGTGGATTTGGTGGATTTGGATTTTGAATTGAATACAAAAAAAGAAAAAAACACAATACCCCCTATCTTAAAAAGAATAATAATGCATAATACTATTACAAAGTATATTTAATGAAATGTATATATAGAAACCCAAAAATAAGTAACGATATATATAAAGAAAAGAATAAAGAAGATTATGAAAGCACGTGACCAAAAAACAAAAACTAAATTCACTGCACGTGAACAAACTACCTGTTTAAACGACGTAAACGACTTAAACGATATAACACAGCCCATACAATTACATAATCACCATAATCCATAAGGCTGTGCACTCTAACTCTAAAAAAAAGTCTCCTGAGTTTTTTAATATGACAAATTTTATCAAAAATAAAACATACCACTTATTTAATAGAGATTATAATAAGATCATATTTTTTTAGTGTTTTATATACTGTATTTTTATTGTTTATTAGCTTGAATAAATATTAACTTATTTGTTCTTTTCCCCCCCCCTTTTCAAATCAATTTAATTATATCAAATCTATACTATCTATAATTTTTGCCACCCCTTCCCCACTTTTTCACTTTTTTTTTTTCACTTAACAAGATTCTATAAATATCATAATAATATCATTCTACTTTTCTCACAATATTCCCATAAACTTAATAACAATAACAACAACAACAAAATGATGTTCAGAACGGTAACTACAAATTCAATAAAACAAGGTCAAAGAACTTCTGCAAAAGCTTTACAATATTCAACTTCAAATCAATCAAATCAATCTCAATCTCGTTTATTTAATAATTTAGATAATAATAATAATAATACCAATAATAATACTAATAATCATCGTAATTATCAATTTAATGACTTAACTCCTTCAAACACTCATTATACTAATAGATATAATAATAATAATAACTATAACCATCACAATAATAAAGGTAATAGATACTATTCAACTGTAGTTTCAAATCCCGAATCTTTTTCATATCAATCACCACCACCACCTATTCATCCAAATTTTTATGGTAGTGGTGTTGCAACTTTATATGATTCAAACAATTCAACTATCCCTTCTTTATTAAATGCTTTTGATCAATGTTTATCTAAAAATTCAACTTATGATTTAACTACTGGTGAAGTTAATTCTGGTTCTGATCAATTTTGGAATGCTGCTTATACTTTAGTTCCATTATATAGACAATTAGTTTTAATTGGTGCTTTAAATGATCAAAGATTAACTGAATATGTTTCATTTTTAAGAAATGGTTTAAGAATTCATAGATTACAAATGTCAAAATTATCAAAAAATTTAGATAGAGAATCAATGAATCCTTTTAAAATTGATGGCAAAATGTTAAAATATGCAATTAGAGAAGTTTCTTATAATTTATTAGATGGTTTAATTAATTTAAATCCTCATGGTTTAACTCATCTTTTTAAAGCTTATAAAGATTTAGGTTTTGCTTATGAAGCTGTTCATATTTGGAATTCTGGTAGACAATTACAACATTGTTCAAAAAAATTTTATTCAGAACCTGTTTTAGGTGCAATTTTCCCTTTTCTTTCAGAAGTTAAAGGTTTAAATTTTGAAGAAATTTTTCAAATTTATGAAAATATTAGAATTTCTAAAAAACCAAATGAAAAAATTCATAATGAATTACAAGTTGGTATGATTAGAGTTTGTTTATTTCAAAATCGTACAATGACTGCTTTAAATATTTTTAAACAATTAAGTAAAGATGTTTATTCTACTTTTTTATCAAAAAATATTGAGCCTCCAATTAATGTTAAAAGTTATATGACAATGGCTCATTTATCATTTATTGGTTATTGTAAAGATATTGATACTGCAAATATCTTTTTTGATGACGCTTTAAAAGAATCAATGCCATATCCAACTCCATTACAATTAAATTTTATTAAAAGTTATTTAAATAATATTTATGAATTAACAAATGATTATTATAAAGTTAAAGAAATTTGGTTAAAAACTTGGGAACATTATGAATTAAAAAATTCATCAAATCCATCAGTTTCATCATCATTAAATGATACTTTTTTAACAATTTTTTTCCAACATTTTTCAAAAAATTCATTTCAGGGTAAAAATGAATTAAATGATATTTTAATTAATTATGAAAAAATTAGAAATATTGATGAACCATTTTTTAATGTTTTATTATCAAAATCAACTGTTTGGCATTCACCAGAAATTTTAAAAACAATTTTATTAACTAGTGAATCTAAAAAAACTTTTATAAAGACAAATGTATTTTATAGATGTGCATTAAAAGCTTGTAGTTCAATTGATATTGATTGTGATACAATTTTAAAATTATTCCGTGAATTATTAAAAATTTCAAAACAAAAAGATTCTTCAAATTCATTTTCTAAAATTAATCATGCTGATTGGATGGCAATTAGAGATGCAACGATTAATGCAACTATTTTCCAAGATTTATCAAATGATTCAAAATCTGATAGAATTGATTTATATTTTAAACTTTGGAAAATTTGTTCACCTTTTTTTGCATCAATTCAAAATCTTAAAATTTACTTACAAAGAGATATTAATTTAAATCCATCATATTCAAATATCTTTAAAAAATTACAATTGATTAATATTGATGATTTATATATTCCTGAATTAGAATTATATCATAAATCTCAAGCAATTGAAAGACATTTAGCATCATTAGATTCTTAAACAAAAAAACAATACAATACAAAAAAAAAACAATTTAACTTATGACTTCTACTTATTTATGACTTTAACTTTACTTAATATTAATGACAAAACAAAAAATACACTCAAATTTTTATAAACGATAACTTTACTCTACTTTTACTTATATATAAACTTAAATAATCAAAAAAATAATATCATGAATTCTTTTTTATATACAAAACAAAAGTTTCTTTAAATGTAAAAATTCCAATTCTGTAAATTCGCTGGAGCAAAATTGTGGACCCCAAATAAGATATAATTTATGTATTCTTTGCTTTTTTGTGTGTCTATTAAGATCAGTTAGCCTATATTGAAAATGAGTACTTCGAAACCTATTAAAAAAGAACATTCTGTTTTAAGAATACAAATTCCTGATAATATACAAAAAGCAATTTCTGATTTGAAAAACAAACCCAAAGATTTAATCCTTGATGATGCTTCTACTTATTTAACTAAAGAATTATTAACAAGTGAAATATCAAACAGAAACTTCCTTAGAAACTTATCACTACAAATAATATTAATATTGACAAAACATTACACGGATATGTTAATGACTTTGGAGTCAAGAAGGGCTCTTTTAAAATTATATTGTTCATTTCCAAGAAAGAATAAATTAGGTTATGGTACTTTAATTGAGCGTTCAAGTGGATACAAATGTGATCATACACCAAATGCTTTCTGTTTGAAGTATGAACCGCCTCTAGGGAATGAGGAAAGTTCCACAGACGCTAACTCTGCTTTTATAAGAGAAAAGAATTATGTTTTTTCTATATCTAATCAATTTAATACTGATATAATAGAAAAATATATTCATCTACTGGGGAAGATATATATTTAAGTGATGATTTAATTGAATCTGAAAGTTGGAGAGAATTTTGTTTAAGTATTAACTCATTTACAGTCATTTCTAAAAATGATAGGCAAAGTGAGTATGTACGTAGATATACTCATAATATTTCTACACCGTGTTGTTTAATATTACAATCTTTGGGTTACAATATAAAGGAAAATGTCGATGACGTAGTTTCCGATCCACCAGAGATAGTACAATCTGATATTGCTTTTCAATTACATAATCCTAATCAAATAGGTACTATTATGATTGTTAAATTGGAAACGAAATCATTAGCAAATCATATTGATAAAAATAGAAATTTAAGAAAAAGTCAAAAATTATATGAAATGGTAAAACAGTGTTGCTTACAGGTTGAATTTGCTAAACAACCATATTTCTTTCTAACTGATACTATTTATACAATTTTATTTAAATTGGAAGAGTTTGATTATTATGATGATCATCATCAGAGTAAGAAACGGAAGATACAAACAAGGCAACAAACAAGGCTACAAACAGCGGTAAATGATGATGTTAACATTTCGTTGACATATATGATAATGCATTGTGATTATACTTCTTTAACTCCTCAAGTTGTTACGTTATCAATTTTATATAGATACCTAAGTTTGTCACTTGAGGAAAGATATAATTCTGGGAAAGCAAATAGGAAACTTCATGAACGCATAGCTGAAGCCCACAGAAGAAAGCTGATAGTTTATACCTACACCTTTTACATAATATTTACAACCAAGTAGAAGATGGAATTACTAGCTTAACACCGAGGAGAAAAGAATTTGAACATTAGACAATCAAATTTGATAATTGGGATGATATTAATACCTTTACAGAACTTCAAGGTGCTCAATCTGATGATGAATCTGATGATCATGTTTGTCAAACACTATTATTCAAAGCCCAAGACTTATACAAGTATATTCCGGACATGAGAAATATTTTATGTAATATAAAGAATGAAGAAGAGGATGTGGTGGTTAAGATATATTGTATGAGTGATATTGAATATGCCTATAATGAAGATAAATACGATTTGGACATGGAATATGAAGAATTTAAAGAACAGTATTATAAGATGTATGAAAATGAAGTTTCATTTTATAATAGAATTGAAAAACAAATTAATTGTCCAACATTATATAATACAAGTATATTATCAGTTATTGAAGATAATAAATATTTATTCACTGGAATGATTTTAATTATGGATTATATTAAACCTGAATAAATGTATAATTTATATAATTATTATCTAAACAACTAGTTTTGATCAAAATACAATTTTATAAAGAGGATCTCCTAATAAGTAAATTTTTTTCTTTAATAATGAGAAAGAAAAAACAAAAGGTGGATTAATAATCCTCCGTATCATGATGATTTTGAAATTTCAATTACTTCATAAATACAGTAACAATCTTGAATCAAGTACATATACATATAGATATAGATCAACCACATATCATAAACACATTATAGATAGGTTAAGATAAGATTAAATCACTTAAAAAAAAGAAATACCAAAATATTTCGGAGTTAATACCCCGGATTATTAATTCCCCACACGAGATAATTTGAGGGAATATTTCATATCTTTTAAGGAAGGTCATACAATTTTTCATTTTTTATCCCCTTTTTCCCCCTTTTCTTATTATATATTCAATTGAATTTCTCCTCCCCGTTCTTTTGTTTTTTCCTTTCTTTTTAAAAATAAAAATAATGATATACTTAAACTAATTTAAAATGTTTCGTCAATTTTTAAATCAATCAAAGAAAAATTTCAATAAATTTTTCATACTTCAAAAAAATTCAAAAAATATTCCAAATACGGGGAAATTAATTCTTGGTACAATTGGTGTTATAACAACAACAACAGGTGTTAATTATTTCCATAATAGTGATTCTTCATCTTCAATTTTCACATCATCAAAAAATAATAATAATTCAACATTATCATTAAATGACTTAAAATCACCAAATTATTGTTCAAATCCAATTGATTTTGAAAATGCAATTAATAAAATTTCAATAAATTTATCAGGACCAAAATTACAAATTTCATTTGAGCAACATGATCGTTATGTTCATTCATTAAATTTAGCTTCACCTCATAATATTCCAGCAAAGGATAAAGTACCAAATTGTGTAATTTATCCAGAAACAATCAATGATGTTGTTGAAATTGTTAAAGTTGCCAATGAATTTAGTATTCCATTAATTCCGTTTGGTTCAGGCTCATCATTAGAAGGTCATATATATACAACAAGACCTTTCTCAATAGCAATTGATCTTGGTAGAATGAATAAAATCTTAAGTGTTAATGAAGATGATTTAGATATTAAAGTTCAAGCTGGTGTACCATATTCTGAAATCAACAAGATTTTAGAACCAAAAGGTCTTGTATTAGGATCAGATTGTGCACCAAATGCAGTTATTGGTGGTATGGTAAGCACTAATGCTTCAGGTATAAATGCAGTTGCATTTGGTCCAATGAAAGATAATGTTATTAACCTTACAGTGGTATTACCTGATGGTAAAATCATCAAGACACGTCAACGTCCAAGAAAGACAAGTGCAGGTTATAATCTTAATAATTTATTTGTTGGGTCCGAAGGTACTTTAGGGATTATAGTTGAAGCAACTATTAAAGTTCATGTTAAACCAAAATTTGATTCAACTATAATTGCACAATTTAAAACATTGAATGATTTAACTGATACTGTATCAGATTTATTAAGACAAGGTGTACCATTATATGCAATTGAATTAATGGATAAAGATATGATGAAATGTATTAATTATACCGGAGCAAGCAGAAACTGGCTTGAGATGCCATCATTGTTATTAACAATTGGAGGGTTGAATAAAATTATAGTTGATGAATATTTAAAAGAAGTTGATAAGATTTCATCAAAACATTCATGTCAAAGTATTGTTTATCCAAGGGATAAAGATGAAGAAAAAGAATTATTTCAATTAAGAAAAAATTCACATTATTATATTGTTGATTATGGATATAATGAAATTTCACCAGATTGTCAAATGTGGGGGACAGATGTTGCTGTACCAATTTCAAGATTAACTCATGTTTTAGAACAATCATATAATCAAATGAGATCAAATGGTATTGAATTTGTTACAGTTGGACATGTTGGTGATAGTAATTTTCATTTTAATTTATTATATAAACCAGAAGATGAAAATAAAGTATCAAAACTTGTTGGTGATTTAGTTGAATTAGGTTTACAAAATGAAGGTACATGTACTGGAGAACATGGAGTTGGAGTTGGTAAAAGAAAATATTTAAAGATGGAATTAGGTGATGATACAATTGATCTAATGAGACAAATTAAGTTAAGTTTAGATCCAAAAAGAATTATGAATCCTGATAAATTTTTTAGTATTGATCCAAAGGATCTTGTTTAAATAAAGAATAGAAAAAAGTTTTAATATATATAGAAATATTTAGTTATAGTATGTATAGAAAGAAATAAATAAAAACTTTAACATTTTTTAAATGAATAAAAAAAAAATATACAGAATTAAAAATCAATGGATTTAATAAATAAAGTCCCCCCAAAAAGTTCAAAATAAAAAAAGTTAAAGTTTAATAAAAGATAAAAAAAAGATAAAATTCAAACAGTCTTAACACTTTGCAATCTTTCAAAGTTTCTTTTCATTGCATCTTCAATGAATTTACGACCAGTAGTAACAGGATATTTCTTTTGTGGGCCTTGAATTTCAACATCAGTATTTGCTTGATTGAAAAAACCAATAGTATATCTATCTTTTGTATTTTCATCAGGTGTAGGTAATCTAACTCTATGGAAATTAGATTTTAAAATATCATCAGACCAAGACATTAACATATCACCGATATTAATAACAATTTCACCAGTAACTGAAGGAACAGGAGTCCATTCGTCACCATAACCAAAATCATGATGAGCTTCTCTACCAGGACAAACTTCTAAACCATGATCACCAGTTCTTTGAAACAATAAAGTTAAACAATCAAAATCGGTATGTGGACCAGCTCTCCATTGTGATTTATCAAATTTTTTACCAGTACAATCAAAATAATGTAATAATCTTAAAGTTGATTGAGCAGTATTTAAATTAATATCATGAGCTTTTGTGAAAAAATCTGAAGGATAACCTAATTTTTCAGCAAATAATTCCATAATAAACATACTAATCTTTTGACATTTTAACATGAATTCTTTTGTTTTCAATCTCCATTCATCACCAACATCTTCAGAATGTGGCCAATTTTCATTAAAACGATGTAATTGTAATTGATTTGATTCTTTTTGATCAGCAGTACCAGTTGATGGTCTAACTTGACTTAATGATTCATAACCTGTATTTTTTAATTTTTCATGAGGAGTTTTCATTTTTTTATCTAATGGTAAATCAAAGAATTGTTTTGAAAGACTAAACATTTCTTCAATATCATCAACATTTGGATAAGCTTGATCACAAAGTGTTAAAAAACCCGCAGTTGTTGCTGCTGCAAAGATTTGTTCTTTAATTTCTTCACGACGTTGTTCATGATTTTTTAAACTAATTCTAGGAATAGTTCTTTCATGATGAGGGATGGTGGAAGTAGTAGCAGTAGGAGTCATTATTAAAAGGGTATTATTAGTTGTAGTATATAATATAATATATAGAGAATATATAAATGAGAGAGAGAAAATCAGGAAAAAGAGGAATAATTCTTATCTTTTATAATAATAAAAAAGTTTCGCCTTAATGGAAATTACCGACTTTTGAAAGCGCTGATCCGAGTCGGTTAGAGAATGTTGTATTATTATTATTACACTATTAACATTGGTTCTTTTTCTTTTTCTTTTGATTCTGCTTTGTTAGTAGTAGTAGTGTTAGTGCTAGTATCTACTACAGTGTTATTAGTAGTCGGATTAATCTTAAGTTTTTCAAATCTTTCTTTTAATTCTTTATCAATTAAATCTTCTTCTTCTTCATGAACAACGGCTGTGTGCGGATCCGATGCAGGGTTAGCCGACTCTTCATTTAATAATTTATTAAATTCTTCATTAATTTCTTCATCTTCTTCATTAATGTCAACTGTTGTACTACTACTTAACTTATCTGTTACTTGATTAACTTTATTAATCTCATCATTAACATTCTCTAAAACATTATCTATATTTAATTCATTTATCTCGTCATTAAATGATTTTAATAATTTTGAATTGTTTTCCAATGTTTGAATTGTAATTAAATTATTCTTTGATTCAATAATCTTTAATAATACCATTGATAAATTATCTAATGATTTATTATTATTATTCAACGATTCAATTAATCTTTTCTTAGATTTTAAAAGATATTTAATTTTAGTTTTTTCAATTTCATTTAATTCTTTTTTTATTATTGATTTGATTTTATCATTGATATTATTTAATTCATTTGATAATTGCTCATTATAAATCTCTAGATTATTACAATTATCTTTTAATTCAGCTATTGAATCTATTTGTTCATCATTTAATTCATTTAATTCATCATTAAGAAACTGTATATTTCTCTTAGGTGTAATTTTAATTGATTTTAAATCTCTTTGTAAATACAATAAACAACAACAGAAATCAAATTCACTAATCTTCAAATCTTTTATAACTTTTAATAAATGACCACTAGAAATAATCATTGGTATTTCATTCTGAATAATTAATTTAATAGATTCACTTAATTCTTTTAATTTTGAAACTAAAATATATTTTTCATTTTTAAAAAGTATTCCATTTTCATTATCTGATCCTGATGAAAATTTCCTCTTAAATATATTACTTACAAAATTCGAAATAAAATTTCCTTTATTTTGTAAATCATTAATTGAATACTTACTAAATTCAGAATATGGTATAATCAAAGAATCATTCGATAAAATCATATTATCTAATACTTTATTCAACCCTTTTGGTTTTAAATTTTTAGAAGGTATTGAAACTTGTTGTAAAATTAAATCACTATCAATACATAATTTATCATAAAATACTTCAGATTTAATTAATTTAATCAATAATAATGACCATGAATTTAAATTTGCTTCATATCCATCAATATTTAAATCTTTTAAATGATTAAAATTTGAATATAATGAATTCAATCTTGATTCTGTAAAATTAGGATCATTTAATATTATTTCCTCTATTCTATTTGTCATTTGTGTCTATATAAGTTTATCTATTAAGTTAATATTAAATAAATAAAAAAAATCTTCTCCTTCTTATATAAAGCACTTTAAAAACAAGAAACAAAATTTTATTTTCGCCTCACAAAAAAAAATTATATGTGGAGATCAAAGTGGCAATTTTCTTTTAATCAACGATGTTTAACATTATCAATTGAATAATAAACTATTAATAACTATACCACTTAACTAGATACTTAACATGTCATTATTCAATAATTTAAATGACCCGATTCTAGTCAAATTAGGCATTCATCTAAATGAATTAAAATCAAATGAATCAACAAAATTAAATCATTCATTAATCCACCAAGGTGAATCAATTTTAAAAAACAAAAACTATCCCATTGAAGAAGAACAAGAAAATTCAGAAAAATTCCAAATAGGTGATTTTTATATCCCAAAACTTCTAAACCTAATTGAGTCTACTAAAAATGATGAAATTAAAAAAATTTCAATGAATTTATTAGATATTATTTTGAATTTTTTCAACTTTGAAATAATCTTAAAGAAATACATACCTATGGATTTAATCATCAAAGGATTAAACAACGATGAAAATGATGAGATTATAATATTGATAATAAGAATCATAAGCAGAACAACACCATCTGATTTAATCTCAAACACAAATTTATTAAATATCCTAATCAATAAACTAAATTCAACAGAAACAAAAACATCCATAGTTTCAGAAATTGAAAATTGCTTGGTTGAATTATCAAGCACAGGAGAATTAATCAAAAGAAGATTAAAATCAAATGAAATAATTAAAATCTTTAATGAAATGAGGTATAATGACCCCAAGGGGGTTTTAAAACCAAGATTATTGGATTTAATACTAGGTTTATTACCATTTTTAAAAGAAGATATCCCAAGCAACTTATACCTTATTGAATCTGATGAATTTATAAAAGAAGATGATGTGTTATTCATGGCATATTTAATCTCATATTACAACAACTTACTAACTCTATCATTTGATTATAAATTAAAATTCTTAAAGAAAAACTTACAAAATCAAGTGATTAATTATATCATAAGATTATACGTAGACAATTCATTCAAATCAGATACTAAATTTTTCTTCAATTTAGAACCAGTTATATTCATTAGTAACTTATCAAGAACATACCCTGATGAATTCAAAGACTTAAACAATAAGTTTAAAATCATGGAAAAAGCTCAATTGGAATACTTATCCAATGAAGAATCAAATTATTTGATTGCGAATATATCACCTTTGGAATTATCTAATGATTTTATCATGGATATCCCATTGAATTCCAAAACAATCCAGATTTATCAGAATATAATCTCAAATGAATTGAAATTCAATGTAATTGAACCAAATTTGACTTCAAACAAATTGAATAATTTAACAATTGAAGATTTCTTAAAGATAATGAAAAGCCTAACAAATGAATGGTATAGTTGTAAATTAATCCTGATTAAATTCCCAAGTCTGTTGAATAAATTATTAGATGATATGAATAACATTTTAAATCCTGAAATTTGGAACATGAAATTAAAAATCTTGAAAAATTTATTAAGTTTTAAAGACTCCGGAAAATTAGGTATTTGGGAAGAGAAAATTTTACAAAATTATTTATTAATGACTCAAGGAAGAACTATAGATCCTTCGGTTGATATATATGATACAATAGCATAAAAAATTACATACAATACATAAAAATAAATATAATCTATTCAAGATAAAGAGATCCAGCAGAGACGATATCTCTATGAATTAATTCCAAAGATTTACTCATCTTATCTTCTAATTCAACATTCCCAATAACTTTAGCAACTTGAACCAATTGATGAATCAATTCTTCTAATCTTCTAAAAGTTCTAATTAATGAACCTTCATAAACATCAGTCATTTTACAAATTCTTGTAAATGATCCACCTTGACACCAAGCAAATACTACTTCCATTAATTCAGATCTGAATGATTCAACGTATTCTTTTTCATTGATTTCAATCTTGGATTCTTTTGATATCTTAGCTATTCTACTTGCCATATCTTTTAATGATTTTAAAGGCTCACTTAATTCAGGTTTTAATCTTGGTACTTCTTTTGATTTTTCTTGGAATACAAAACATGATAATAATGATGCACATATCGAAGGTGTTAAATCTGTAAATGTACCATTGAAAATCAATTCAGTTAATAATAATTCATCACCTGTAGAAATTTCACATGCAACTCTACCTTTTAATTCAATAATATCATTTTGTGTAGTGAAACCTAATCTTCTTAAAACTCTTTTACGATTCTTTAAATCATCTAATTGTAAAACTGATTGAACATCATTAATCTTTAATTCAGTAGTTTTAATTTGATCTTCTAATGACATCTTATATGTATATTTACCATATAATTCTTCAAGATTTTTAGATTGTGATAATGGATTTGAATATAATTTTGATTCTAAAATTTCAATTTTTTTTAATAATAATTTAAAATCATCATCATCTTTAACATTCATTTTTTCTAATGGATCTAACATTGGTAATCCATCAGGATGACGTCTTATAATTTCTTTTAAAGTTTTAGTTAAAGTCTTTTTAGCTTGTTTATTTTTCATATCTTTTGGTAATAATGAACGACATGTACTTATAGCTTGAATTGAATCTAATGTAATTGGAATGATTTCACTTATTGATTCTTCATTTTCCTTTGATGGTCTAATACCCATTGGTAAAATTGGATCATTTAATTTAACTAATGATAATGGTGAATCAATAAAAATTGTTGGTAAAAATACTTCAACTATATATGAATCATGATCTGAATAAGTTTCACCAGTTCTTCTATTTGCAGGTCTTTTATGAAAATCAATAACTATACCCCAACCATAATCTTGTTCTTCATTATTATTATTGTTTTTTGAATTAATTTTAATTTTAATTAATCTACCACCTTTTAAATGTGGTAAAATATTTGAAGGGTGTGTAATAACTTTAATAAAATCATCATTATAATTTTTTAATTGTTTTTTAATTTCATAATATTCTTTAATATTTTCAAAATCATCAATTTTTGGTAATTCATTTAATTCATCTTTTAATAATTCAACTTTATTTTCTAATTTTGGAATTGAAACAGTATTTTGAAATTGATAAAATGAACTTTGTAACATAAATTCAGGTGAAATACCTTCAATTCTCATAAGATTTAAAATCATATTATAACCTAAATGGAATGCAGAATCTAATCTATCAGCAACACCTTTAACCATACCTTTGGCAACTTGTGGTTCCATTTTTTCATCAATCATCATAATAACAATACCACGATCATCTAAACCACGACGACCAGCTCTACCTGACATTTGAATATATTCACCACCTGAAACCCAACGGAATTTTATACCATCCCATTTTCTAACTGATGTAAATACAACAGTCTTTGCAGGCATATTTAAACCAATTGAAAAAGTTTCTGTTGCAAATAAAACTTTTAAAAAACCTTCTTGAAATAAAATTTCAATAATTTCTTTTAAAATTGGTAATAAACCTGAATGATGAATACCAATACCTCTTTTTAATAAAGGTAAAATTGATTGAATTTGTGGTAAATCTTTATCATCATCACTTAAAACACTAATTGCATTATTAAAAATTTTAACAATCATTTCTCTTTCTTCATCTGTATTAAAATCTAATTTTGACATTTTTAAAGCTAATGATTCACAATCTCTTTTAGAAAATGAAAAAACAATAACAGGATTATATTTTTTCATCCAAATCATTTTAACAATTTTATAAATATCAGATTTTGCACCACCATCATTTTGACCACCTTTCCAAGAATTACCCTTTTTATTACCTCTTGAATCTATTGAATTTGGATCATCACCTAATTTATTTGCAATTGAAGTCATTGCTTTTTGGAAATTTTCTTCTCTAAATGTACCCTTTTCATCAACAACAAGATGAATACCATCACCACCTGAAGGGAAAAGATAATGTTGTAAAGGAGTTGGTCTAAAATCAGTATAAACAACATGACAAGGTTGATTATGAATTTTAACAATCCATTCAGCAAATTCCATTGCATTTGGAATAGTAGCTGATAAAAAGACATGATGAACCTTATCAGGCAATAAAATAATTGTTTCTTCCCAAACAACACCTCTTGAAATATCTCTCATATAATGAACTTCATCAAATATAACCCAAGCAACTTCTCTAATAATTTCCGAACCTCTATAAAGCATTGATCTTAAAATTTCAGTGGTCATAACTAAACAACCAGCATCTGGATTAATTGTAACATCACCAGTCATTAAACCAACATCACCAAATTCAGCTTGTAATTCTCTAAATTTTTGATTACTTAAAGCTTTAATTGGAGAAGTATAAATAACTCTTTGTTTATCTCTTAAAGATTGAGCAATTGCATATTCAGCAACAACAGTTTTACCAGCAGATGTATGCGCTGAGACTAAAACAGATTCTTGACGATCAATACATGAAATTGAAGTATCTTGAAAAGGATCTAAAGTAAAAGGATAAGTTCTTGCTTCTTTTTCACGTTTATGTTGACCAATTGGGACATAAGGATAATTTGGGGGTATAGCAACTTGATGTCTAACTTGATGTCTTAATTTCATTGTATTTGATTCGTTTTCATTTGAGTCGTTTGATGTAGTGTTAGTATTAGTATTTGATGAAGAATTTGGTCTACTTAATAAACCATCAGAAGCAGCAACTTCTCTTGAAGCTTCAATTTCAATTGAATCAGAAACTATAGGAACAATAGATTTTAATTCTTTTTTTTGTCTTTTAAAATTAGAAGATTCATCTGATTTTTTATTATTATTTACTTGTTGTTCTTGTTCTTCTTGTTCTTCAATATTTGTTCTCTTTTTAGATTGTTCTTCGATTTTTTCTTCAAGAGTTTCGATATCCTCTACAGGAGCCTCATTGAAAACATCAAATAAATCATCCATGATTGAAATGTCTTATCTTTTCTTATTTTCTAAATTTCTTAAAACTATATTAAAGTTTATATCTTGTCTTGTCTTATACTTAGTTAAGAAAAAAAATTTTAAAGAAAAAAAATTAATTTGATTTAAAAAAAAAGGCGATGCTTACACTTTAATTAAATGACAGAATTTATTTATTTTTATTATTTTGATTGTTGTTTCTTCTTTTTATCTTATTTAATATATACAAGATTACACAGTTGTAGATCATAGAGAATACACATAGAATACAAATTACAAATAATGAACGAAGTAAATGAAATGAATGAAATAAACGAATTATTAGATCAAAATATAAATAATCTATTCACGAAACTAAACGAATCAGAAATAAATCAACAACAAGGAGAACAAGAACAAAATGAAATAATTACAATTAAAAACAATAAATTCTTAATAAATAAAGAGAAAATGATGATTTTAAATTTAATAATAGGTACAAAATTAATATATTTAGTGTTTAAAATGATGGAAGAAGAAGAAAATGATAAAATTAATAAATATAATCAAAATAAAAGAATAAATTTCAAAGAAAAGAGGAATAATAAAGAAATAATAATTGATTCAAAGAGAAATTATTGTTCTTGTAATGATTTTAGTTTAATTAAATATGGTAATATTAATATTAACAATGATCATAAACAATTAAATTTATGTCAACATTTAATATTAATTAAGGTTGTGGCGAGTAACGATATCTATTAGCCACATAAATGAACTCGCCACTACTCTACTACTCTACCGCACGTGACCCCACCAGCCAACGGCACCGCCAAAGACTAAAACCAAAATCTCCAATCAAAAGAAAAATCAAAAATCCCAACACATTTTGAAAAATTGACCAAAAAGACTCCCCTTTTTTAAATATATAGTCTATTTTAATTTAATTATTTATATTTATTTATACCATATTTAATACCAATATAATAAACCACAAAAAGAATTAACTCATCTGTTTTAATAGAAAATAAAAAAAATTAGAACTTTCTCTTTTTTAACAAACATAATAAATAATAACTTCCTTGATTGATTTTCTTAACAAGTCATCATATCATCATATCATCATATCATATCATATCATATATTCATTTAGTCATTTAATAATATAATTAATTTAATTAGGCATATTTAATCAGGCATATTTTTTTCTTGCATTCATTCATAATTTTAGTTTTAATTTATCAATCAATCATATACCATTTATCGCCATCAGAATAACTTAAATCATGTCAAATACAATTCAAGTTAATCCATCAACAACATCAAATACAATGACACTTACATCAAATACTCAAGTAGAGACTAATAATACCCCAATAGATGAATCTAAAACCACAATAATTAAGCCAAAGACTAAAATTAAAGATTTACTTTCAATTGAAGATACAGAAAAATTAAATAAATTTATAATAAGAAATGAAAAATTTCAAAATAATTCATTTCCAAAATATTTTGATACAAATGAAGAAGATTTTAAAAATCATAGAATTATATCATTAAGAAAAAAAAGAATTTTTCAAAATCCGATTTATAATACAAATGAAGATTTAGATAAAAAAATTAAATTAAAAATTCAAAAAGAAGAATTAAAAAAATCGCAACAAAAATTAAAAGAAGAAAAAGCTAAAATTTTTGAATTAGAACAATTAAAAAAGGAAAAGGAGTTAAAGGAAAAAGAAGAAAAGGAAAAGGAGAAAACTCCACAACCTTTAGAAAATGAGAGTAATTTAAAAACTCCGGTTCAAGATTCTTCTAAAACAATTAAATCACCAATTGCAACACCAGTACTTAAATGGAATGCAATTGGTAATAATATTAAATCACCAATAGCTAAAACAGCATCAGCTCCAACAACTGCAACTGCAACAACAACAAAAATACCGACAACTCCATCAACTCCATCAACCACCACACCTCCAACAACCCCATCATCAGAACTTATTCCAATGGATAATACTTTAAAACCATTAGGGTTATTACTAATTAAAATAATGTATGATAAGAAAACTTTAAAGAATTTAATTAAATTTGATTCAAATAATTCAATTAAACCACATGGATTAATAAATAATGGATCAATTTGTTATATGAATTCAATTTTACAATTATTATTTTCATGTGAACCATTTATTAAAATATTAAATTTTATAAATTTACAATCATTACCAAATTTTGATCCATTAAATTCTAAAACACCAATTTTACAATCAATTTTAGAATTAATTGAAAATTTTAAAAAATTAGATAAAGAAAATAAATTCAAGACAAGTTTAAATCCTGTTGGTTTTTATAATTCAATTAATAAATTACCAAGATTTAAACATTTACAATGGGGTAGACAAGAAGATGCTGAAGAATTTTTAGGATATTTATTAGATGGATTAAATGAAGAATTTATATCAAGTTTAATGGATATACCAATTGATCAATTAAATAAATTAACAACAAGTATAATTGATCAAGAAACTAAAATTAAAGTTATGAAAATAACAGAATTAATTAAGGGTAATACAGTAAAACAAGAGTCTTTAAACCCATTATCATCAAATGGATGGCAAGAAGTTAATAACAATAACAACAAAAAGACAGTTGTTGTGAATTCCACAATTGAAATCAAACCATCACCAATTTCATTATTATTTGGAGGACAATTTAGATCAGAATTAGATATCCCAAATTCTAAAAAAGCAAGTATTACATTAGATCCATTTATGCATATTCAATTAGATATTGATGATTTAAATGTTAATGATTTAAAATCTGCTTTTATTAAATTTAGTGAGATTGAAAAAGTATCAATTAATGATCAAATTGCTAAGAAGCAAAATTTTATTGATAAATTACCAAATGTATTAATTATTCATTTAAAGAGATTTGGTTATGTCTATGATGATGAAGATTTAAGTAACAGTACCACTAATGGTAATGAAGATGAATATGAAATTGTAAGTAAGAAAAAAGGATCAAATACACCAACACCACAAATTCCACAACAACAAGCATTTCCATCATCATCATCATCATCAATTGGTAGAATTGAAAAATTACATAAGAAGATAAAATATGAAAATGAATTTAATTTACCAATGCAGTGTATTTCAAAGACATGTATATTAGAAAATCAATTAAATCAATTAAATAATCCACCAAGATATAAATTAATCGGAATAGTATATCATCATGGTAGATCAACAGATGGAGGTCATTATACAAGTGATGTATTAAATTCAAATAAATGGATTAGAATAGATGATAATTTAATTATTGATGATTTAAAAATAGATGATATTTTAGAAAATGGTATAAGTGGTGGAAATATTATGAATAATTTCAAGAGTGCATATTTATTAATGTATCAAAGAATTTAGTAATAAATAAATAATAATAATAATAATAATAATAATAATAATAAATAAATGGATTTATTCTTAAATAGGTAAGTAAATGTTATTACAATCACTGTCACCTCATCATCGGAATTCATCCGCACAGTATTCTAAATACAGTAATACCACATAATAATAATAATGCAATAATATTAAACTTTTCAACTCGAGCAAATTAACCTCTGCACGACCTCCCTTTTAGGAAACCCTCTTGCCGTTAATGGACATGAAAAATTAAACGGCAAAATCTAAAACAATCGTAAAACAGCATACGAAGGAAGAAGAAACGCGGTACCGAGTGTGATCACTCATCCACCGTGTGATCTATAATGAACGAAAAATTTTCTTTGATTTCCTTACTAAATTATTAATAATTCAATTGATGTTTATATTTACATGTATTTACATTTATTTTAAAATAAAAGAATTTTATTAATACTATAATAATCTATTTACTAATAATAAAAAAAAGACAAGTTTTTCTATACAAAAAATAAAAGAGAATAAGAAAACCCAGTTTTCTCTTCCTCCACCAGTAATTTAAAAAATAAAATAAAAAATTATACCAAGTAGCATTTGAATATAGTTAAATAATAATAAAAGAAAAAATTAATGTTTTGTTTTTTCCCATAAAAAAACCTGTTGTTTTTTGATTGATTAAGTAAAAAAAAGAGTAAAAGATTTAATAAACCCACAAATTTCCAAATATATTAAAAAAATAATATAGATAAATTAATAATTATTATATTCTAAAAACAAACTTATAATAAGTAAGCAGCAACACCAGCAACGGCAGCTAAACCGGCAACACCAGCTTGAGCAGCAGCACCTTCATAAGTGGAGATTGGAGCAGAAGATTTTGGAGCAGCAGATGAACCAGCAGCAGATGAAGAAGAGGTGGTACAAGAAGTAGTAACAGTAACGGTCTTAGCTAAAGTACATGGACAGTCAGTGATGGTTAAAGTGGTAGCACCGGTAACGGTATAAGTTTTACCGTTGGTGGTGATTTCAGTAGAAGCTGGACAGTAAGTAGTTAAAGCAGTAACAACTTCTTCAACAGTGGTAACGTAAGTAGAAACGGTATCGTTAGAGTAAGCAAAAGCAGAAGCAGCTAAGGCTAATGGGGCTAATAATTTAACTTGCATTTTTGATAGATATAATATAAAGCGAGAGACTAATGAACAATAGTTAAAGAAAGAAGAGAAAAGAAAAAGAGAAGAGAAAAGAAAATAAGAAATAAGAGTTGGTAAATAAATTAAGAAGTGGAATTAAAGAAGTATTTATATTAAAATTGAAAAAGGATTAGCAACCTGATACATACATAAAAGGGGGGTACCTAATAATAAACTTTTATTTTGATTTATTTATTTAGTATTCTTTACACTTCTTTTATTTACATATTATTTATTTAAAACAATAAGAAACTAAAACAATAAGAAAAAAATCGTACGCGTTTTTCTTTTTTTCGTTTCTCGCCACCTTTAAATCCATCCATCATCAGCTTAGCTTTCTTTATTCTGTCAAAGCTCTTATCCATTCAATCACACTGTTATAATTATAATCAACCTTATTCTTTATAGTCTAAATATAAGCATGTAATTAACTTTTTACCTTTTTCCATTCATTTATTTATCCATCTAACAAGGCTGATCAATTATCTTAATTTAATATTAACATTTAACATTCCTCTTAATTTAGTCACACCCACATTAAGTAAAACCCATCACCCACCACTCCAACCCTAATTAGCTGTTTATTTACTCCCGTCACATTTTGTTGCCACCAATAACCAAATATAGCAAGAGCATTACTCTTTTAGGCAATCGCTATATAGGACCTCTCTGCCTTTAAAAATAACTTTTACTGAGAAAATTTAATTGTTAAATCCACTACGCGATCCAGCCACTATACCCGGTACTATTCTTTCTACCCATTGTATAGTTATTTGTTTACATTTTGTGTTTTTTTTATGATAATGTTATCTTATAGAACATTCCATTTTTTATTTTATTTTATCAATATCAAAAAAGGGATAAAGATAAAGATAATAAAATTAAAAGATAAATAAATAAATTGGTACTCCATAATAAAAACACATAGCAATGTTACAGTACTTTTTTATTCAAAACTCTTATTATGTGTAAAAATCTCGTTAAAAAAAACCTTAAAATCTCCTCAGCCAATTAAATCTTGTTATTTATAATGCTCGTATTATTTTTTGCCCTTTAACCTTTTAGGTCTCTCTCTTTCTATTTCTTTTTTTTCTTTTACTACTACTATTACTAACTTAATCAATTTATATTCCTGTTTTTAAAATTAAATTAATATAATTTAATTTATTCCGATTAAAACAAAGATATTGGAAAATACAGAAAAAAAAAAGTGTGTTTAAATTTAGAATCAATTTAAATAGTGTGGTTTTGGCTTTTTTAACTCAAGCCACTCAATTCTTAGTAATAAAAATAGAAACATCTATTTACATTCTCTAAGACTAATTAACTTTCTATGATGTATTTATTTACTATCATCATCATATCATTTTAGTAGATTTGATAAAATATTTTGAGATATTGAAAATATTGGGCACTTTTTTTTTCTTTATTCTATTTTTCGTTTAAAATCGTACATCAAACAGATAAAAAACCGTTTTTTTTTTCTTTCTTATTTAACTTTAAAATATTTAAACGTTTTAATAGTTTTAATCGAGTTTAATAAAACTTTAATTAAGTTGTTAAGTTGTGTAATTGTGTAATTGGTAATTCGTAATTAATAGGTAATGAAAGGTAATTCTTTTCTTTTTATTAAAACTGTTGTGATTTTTTCTCATGTTAATTCATACTTTGTAAAAAAAATTATTTAAATTTAAATTATTAAAGTATTTTTTAAAAATTCAAAAAATTACCTCAATAAATTATGTTGTTTTAACAAACAAAATCTTTTTTTTTACTTAATTACATCATTTTATTATTTAAAGAATTTAATAAACCTTTTTTATTAACTTTATTTATAACCTAAATTACCCAATTATATAACTTTTTTTTTTCTTTTTTATACAACATTGTCCTGATGTCGCTTTAATATATTATGATCACGTGATAACCCATTTCTTTCATAATTCAATAAAATTATTACCATCATCATCAAATTTAAATAAACCATTTTTAAACTCTTTTAAATTATTTAAATTATTAACAGAATAAATCAAATAATTAAAATAAATCTTTAAATTATTATTATTAAATTTTTTTAAATAATTAATTGTTAAATTAATTGATAATTTTCCATTTTCATTTTCATTTAATTTAATAATTGATTTTAAATTTTTTTTTTCATCATACCAATCTTTATAAATTATAATTCTATTTGTGTAATATGATGACCATGATCCAATTAATGGTAGCATTGGAACTAAAGTCAATTGATTTATAAAATTATTATCATGATCTTCATCATCATCACTATCATTATTATCTTGATTTGATTTCTTATTTGATTTATAAAATTTTTGATTAATATTATTCATTAATCCTGTTGTTACTACAACTAAATTTTTATCAATTGATAATTGACGTAAATTAATCATTAATTTTTGAATAATTGAATTGATTAATTTATTCGAATTGAATTTTTTATTATTGGATGTTGTAATTATATTACCTAAATAATCTCTTTTATTACCTATTGAAATCAAATCATTTAATTGTCGTTGATACAAGTAACTGAACGCATCAACAATTATCAATTTTAATTTCCTATAGCTTAAATCATTATTCATTGAATTTATTAGAATTATTAATTCAGTCAATGAATTAATTTTAATAATCTTTATTTTCTTCTTGAATTTTAAATTGAATTTTCTTTTATTAAATAAATTAATCCAAGGAATATTGAAATAAGTCTGGATAATCAATACATTGACATCATCATCATCTCCTTCACTTGCACTCCCACTAAAGTAATTCAACATCAAATCAAATAATAATTCCCATTTGATAAAATCATTACTCGGACAATAACTTATATCATAAATACCTTTATTAAATCCATTGGAATTTTTAAGTAAGTTATTTAAATTATTCAAACTTGATAAGATTTTAAAATCATTTTGAGAATTCTTATATTCATCAAATAAAGTTCTGGTCATTTAGAGATAGTATGAGAAGATTGAATTAATATAGAATATATACAACATAGAAAAGAAAGAAAACTTGTATATATATACTACATTGAACTTCTTTAAATTACTTAAAAGGGTAAACTGTAGACGACGCGTCGTTTAGAATATAGAGACGCGTAAAATTGAAAAAAGAAAACGGTTTTAATTTCCTTCAAATTTTCCCTCGAATGTATAAGCAATTTTTTCTTTTTTTTCACCTCTTACCCTTAAATCCCCCCTTTTTTTAATGTAAAAAGCAAAAATATCTATACATCCGTCTTCATCGTCGTATAATTATGTAATTTGAATAAAATTTAATCAATGA
The DNA here is from genome assembly GCA_030568155.1 of Wenyingozyma suzukii. NCBI lineage: Eukaryota > Fungi > Ascomycota > Pichiomycetes > Pichiales > Pichiaceae > Wenyingozyma > Wenyingozyma suzukii. The sequence continues at coordinate 67,063 of JAJLTK010000024.1, forward strand.
AGATCAAGTTGCTCATTATACAATAATGGAAAAAAAGAAAAAAATAGCTTTACCATTTACTTACTTACACAAATATAACAAGATTAACAGAAATAAATAATAATCATACATATAACCTCCACACATTAAATGCAAAACCGTTTTTTTTTCTTTCGGTGACAAATAACCGTTTAATTACCGAATTTATTATTTATTTTTCTTTTAATGCCTTTTAAATTTATTAGAATATCAAGATATTTATTATACACATGTTGTAAAGATTATCACATCTTTCTCTCTCCTTAATTATTTATCGGAATTATCCTGATTTAAATGCATAATGATTAATATTTTATATGTATATATACGTATTTTTTTCACTTATTTACTTATTTGCTTCGTTACGTTTATACCAATCATAATCAACGTAAATCTTGGTTGAATTAACTATAAATTAAAATCGATTTAATGTCCATGAAAAGATTTACACCTTTAGTACATTTTTTATTTCTTTTTTTTAGTTGAATTGTTTTTCGGCAAGTTAAAATCAATCAAACACAGAAATAAAATAATATAATACAAATATATTAAATGAGGCATTTTTATTGGATTATATAAAAAAAAAATATTTGGTCTCTGCTCTTTAATATTTTTATAAATCCTTCCTTGTCCCTGTTACATTATGCATGCAAAGAATATAATAAAACTAAATCAGTTAACACAAGCCCAATATTATAATAAAAGAAAAAAATCATATAATATATTATATTCTATTGATTTTATTGTATGTATAAACTACGTGTCATTCTACAGAGTACTTAATTAAGTACTTTATATACTGTATATTCTTTATTTCCTCATGAAAAAAAAAAAAAGTACAAAGTGGAAAATAATAATTCACTGCCTTTTTCTAAAAAATATTTATCAATTATACTTTATCTAATTAAATAATTACTTGTATAAAATACAAAACACACTCCTTTGAAAAAATAGAAAAAGCTTTAAATCAAAAAAACCATGTCAATTTTTCTTCTTCTTCTGTAAAAGGGGTTTCTTTCTTTGCTTGTATTATATTATACAAAGACTAAACTAAAATTAAAAAAAAGAACTAAAATTTTTTAAAAACAGTTTAGCGGTCACTAACCGATAAAAGTTTTAATGATGGTGGGGGGACATATTGAGATGATATATGACTAATTTCGTATGACTTATTTTATAATCTTTTTATCTTTCATAAACTTATCGGATATGTTAAATAAAGAAATAGTGAATAAAAGATTATAAAAGATTATAATAATAATTTCACCGAATGATTCGTATTTTGAAATTAAACTTTAATCTTGATGTTTGTTTTACTATAATTCGCCACTCTCCCCTCTCTTATTTTAAATCTCACATGCAATATTTTAAAATTATTGCTGTGACAGAAAACCGTAATTTATAAATAATGTTACAATACTATATATATCTTTTTAAACAAACAAACAATAAATCATGCATTATCTCCAAGATGATCGTCATAAATCGCTTCTCATTTGGAGTGTAGTATCTCGGATACACACATAAATGAAAGAAAGAAAGAAAAACCACTCAGAAAAAAAAATGATCTGCTAATTGGTTTAATATTTTTATTAGCACAGCATTTGGATATGCGTATTTGAAAGTGTTTGTGTTTAAAATTTTTTTTATTACGAAAATAGAAGGAAATAATAATAGTAATAATAGTAATAATAGTAATAATAATAAAATATTTATTGGGTATATATTAAAAAATAAAATAAAATGAAATAAAGAAGATATAAAATTAATAATATACAAAGTGGTAATAAATAGTAAATAAAAAAAATCACAAAATTTACAAATAAAATAAATAAATAAATAAATAAAAGAATAGGAACCCCCGATTAAATAACAAAAAAATAAAAACAAAAATAAAGTGATAGTCTATAGAACAGTTGTAATAATAAATAAATAGCATAATAGCATAATAGCAAGTAAAAAAAAGTAATATTGTAAGTAAATTTGTAAATTTTGTTGTTTTTGTTTTTTATTTACCAATCATTTGGATTTGATGGTAATTGAACATAATAACTTTGTAAAGCTCTTTCTAAAGCAGGCATTAAATTTTCCCATTTTAAAATACGAACTTCTTTATCAAAACCTCTTGGTTTTCTAATTTTATAACCCATAATTCTTTGAGCTAATTGATCTCTAAGTTCAGAATTTGATTTAATACCACCATCATTTGATGGACTTGATGGTTGTGATGATTGTTGATTATTTGTCTTTTTGGATTTAATTGATTTCTTTGACCAAAATGGAACTAAATTTGATCTAATTCTACCTCTTTCACGACGACAATCAGCTGCATCTAAACCTTCTGTTGAAATAAGTAATTCAACAATTTTAATAACTTCAACACTTGTAATATAATATTCTTTAGTTAATTTATAATTATCTGAAATTGCTTGAGTACATGGTGAAATTGGCGGGGATTCTAAAGGTGAATTATTATTAAATTCAAAATCATCAACGTCATCATCATTATCATTTTCATTATCATCAATACATGATGATCCACGTTTTTTAGGATTAGAATTTTCATTTTCATTATCATTATCTTTATCATCATTAATTTTTTTATATGATAAACATTCAAGACATGAAATTTCAACAAAATCAACATTAGAATCATTTGATGGAATTGGATCAATATTTTCTTCAGCTGATCCAATTATATGAAATGAAGCTTCAATTTCTGGACCTCTTTGTCTTCTTTCAATTCTAAATATACGTCTTTTATCTTTTAATTCAGATTCAGACCATGAATCACCTTCAATATTACTAACTTCACCGTTTTTAATTGAAAGTTTAGCTTTAACAAACTTAAAGTGTTTATCATTTGAAGCTGCTGAAGTTGTACCATCAGATTTTAAAACTGGTGGTCTTGTTGATGATCCACCTGCTGTTATACCACGTACAACAGGATATCTACCTAAGAAATAATCTTTTGGTTGTTTTTCTTCAAGATGTAATATATGATTATTATCTTCTTCTTTTTTAATAATAATATCATCTGTAATAAAAGTTGTAGCATCTTCATCATCTTCTTCTTCTTCATTATCTTTATCATCATAAAATTCATTATTGTTCTTTTTGTTATTATTAAGATTACCAAAATCTAAATGTTTAATAGGTGATGAAGATGAAGATTTTATTTGTTGATTTATATTTTGATTTTGATTTTGTCCATTATAAAAATACATTAAATCATCTGATTGATTTTGATTTATTGATTGTGAGATATTTTGATGTAATGCATTAAAACTTGATTCAAATACACTCTCCACACTATCTCTTCTACAATAAAGATCATTGTGTTGTTGTTGAGGTTGTTGTTGTTGTGGTAATCTAATTGGTGAGAATAATTTATTGTTATTATAACTCATATATGGATTATTTAAATTATTATTACTTGAAGAATTGATTGAATTACTTGAATTTGAAGCAGACATAGAAGCACTACTAATAATTTGTGAAGTTGAAGTCATCGATAATAAGGAAAATGATTGTCGATTAACAGTTTGTGGAGCAGGAGGAGGGGTACAAGCAGTAACAGATGGGAAAAAAGTTGTATCTGATGAATTTAATTGTGTATTAATATTATGTGGTGTATGAATATCTGAAATTGTTGTTGCTGTTGATGATTCATTTCTTGAATAATTTGGTAATAAACTTGTTGGTTGAATATAATTCATTTCATCAATTGAACTAAAGAAATTAATATCATCAATAATTTCATTATTATTATAATGAATATTATTATTACTGTTATTATTATTTTCACTTTTAATAATATCACCAAAATTATTATTTAATTGAATAATTTGATTTGAATTATTTGTATCATAATTATTTGAAGAATAATGTAAATTAGACATCATTTCATCAAATAGTGTAAATGATGATGATGAAGTACCTTGAGAGAACATTTAGGTTGAAAAAAGTACAAACACAGAAAAAAAAATATAGAAGAGAAGCGATTGAATTTAAATTTAAATTGAGTTATACTATAGAGGTACTAAATGTAGTAGTAGTTGTAGTTGTGAAAAAAGAAAATGGAGTCTTTTTTTTCCTTTTGTAAAATTGTTTTAATTATTAATATAAAAAAGTGAAAGATAAGTTTTGTAATATTGTAATAAAATATAAACAAAAAAACAAAAAAAAAGGGTAAAGATAAAATATTATATATATATGGGAATCCTTTAAATTTGATCAAATAAATAGAATAAATAAGTATTAACAATAGGTGAGGGGATGGTTTCCTCTCTTATGTATGTTTATTATTGTATGCATATTTTTAATTATTATCAAATGCAAGTGAATGATTACGCACAAATTTCTTTTTTTTCTTTTGGTTTTTGGTTTCCGTTCTCTTCTCTCTTTGAGTTCTTCCGCGGTGTTGTTTCCGTCTACATATATGTCTTCTTGATGGATTAATCTCCTTATGGTAACTATTATACTCAGAGTAATAAAGTTTTCAGTTAAATTTTTTTATCAAATTGATACTGATTTGATACTGATTACAAAGTTTCTAATTAAAGATACAAAATAAAGAAACAATAATAATTACATAGCCACAATTAATAGACTGATTACAAGGCTATGTAACCTTTTAATAGGTAAACAATTAAAAAGGTCATAACAAATACCATCCCCTTAAATCACTCATAATGAGGCAGTGTCTAATATTCACTCTGCCTTTCCATTATACTATATAAAAAAAATCAAGGGCTTAATGATCATCATCATCCCTTTGTCAAAGCCATCATTGTAAACCAAAACCCAAAAAGGACAACAAACCACAAGAAAAAAAAGAAATTTCCAAAGTTGTTCTCGCGTAAAAAGAAACGCGCGTTAAACGGCATTTCTATTCTTTGTTCTCTTGCATCATCGTAATTATACTTTTGTGGGTTTTCAAAATTTCTTGTCCTTTTTTTTTAACTCTAATTAAGATTGTTTTTTTTATATTACTAAGAAATATATATAATTAATTATAACCGATGGTTCAATTTTGTACCGATATTTGAAAACCAAAAGAAAACAATACAAGCTTCAATTCTTCAATTGAAGCGAGAACAAAAAGAAATTGAGTATCAATGTAGTAGTTTTTTTTATCTAATTAATATACATACATTTTAAAAAATCAAATAAATCTTCCGAATTTTTTTTTGGCTTTTATTTATTTTCACCGACTTGATCCTTCTGTGATTTAAACGGAAAAATTACCATAACGTTTTTTTTTGTTTTGATTTTTATTTCAAGTAGTACAAAACTCTATTACAATTTTCATGTATTAAATGCCGTAGTAGTTTTAAAATTATCGTCTAGAATTTTTGATTTGTTTACTTTTAAAGTTAAAGTTTTTCATATTTCAATCAAGGCTTTGTAATGTTACAGAGTCAAAAGAATAAATCCGATCAATGAAATTAAATCAATCAATCAGACGAGATAAAGATAAGATAAAAATACCACACAAGACAAGCAAAAAAAAGCTTAAATTGTTATTATCTTATATAATTTCGTTTAATGCCTATTAGGTTTTATAATTATTAAGAAATTGTGTCTGGTCTTTATGGAAATAAAAATGGTCAAATTTGTGTTAAATTTATTATATCTAGTACCATTAGGATTTAAACTTATGGTGGGCGTGAGATTCTATTGCGCACATTATTTTTCCATTTTTCTCTAGGTTTTCCCCTACAGCTCTCGCTCACGTGCCTGTATACTGTACTCTGGCCTTTTTTTTCTTGTTTGTTCAAAATAGCTATGCCGTGTTATTTAATATGTGCTTTTCATTATATATATAAGAAAAAACATATGATGAATTTATCAACTGATCTTTTATATGGATTTATCCATAAGTTTTATTGTTTAATTAAATTCTTTAAAAAAGAAAAAATAATCCAATAGGGCTAAAAGGAAAACTTGATTTTGTTCGCTGCGGTAGCGAATCATGAATAATACCAATAAAGGAAGGCAGAGTAAAGAATTGCCAGCCAGTGAAGGAAAAAATAAAAAACTTTAAAGACAAACAAACAAATTACCGACATTTCCATCAAGATACTTTTTCGAGGTTTTTTCATTTTTCCATTTGTATCCGGTTAAATTTTTTTTCTGGGCGTCTTTCTTTTAGTAATTAGTACCTTCTATGATCTACTTTGTCTATGTCTGTAAGTATTATGCCTATAAACATTGAATTTACGAAGAACTTACATGATCTCTACATGATATGTCTTTTTAGGTAGGATATATATTTCTTTTCGGTAATTGCAATTTTATTCATGCTTAATAAAAAATTAATGCTTTACTTTTTTTAGTAAATTTACTAAAGTTTAAACTTTTTTTCTTTTTCGTATGAAAAATAATAAAAGATAAAAATACCATAAAACCTTGAAACAAAACTACTAAAAATACCACCACCACAGCTGCTGTGTTTATCTTTTTTAAACTAAAAATAAAAAAACACGTAAATTAAAGTTAAGTGTTACTTTCATATTTAAAGAAAAAATAGAATAAACTCTTTGAAGCACCGCAGATCATTAATCGGAAATAGAATAAATATAGAAAATCAAAATAGAAAAAAACTATAAATTATACGATAACTCAAGAATAAAAGGTACTAACTTAAGATATTATTACATCTTAATTACCTTTTAATAGTTCGATTAAATGTAAAGGTATACTAAATCAAACACATAAAAGTCGTGATTTTGACGTGAGTATATGGGTGTCTTTCTGAAAGATCTTGCTTTTATTACAAACAAGAAAATAATAATCGCTATTAAAATACTTCCATACACTAAATTAATCAAATAAATTAATTTACAAAGCGTGAAAAATGCATTCTTTCTTAATACCTCTCGGTTCTATGACATATTTCTCTTCTTTTACATTCATAGTTTTTTTATATATACATCCCCACCTATTTAATTATACGATAGATCATATTATTAAGAAATATATAAAAAAGAAAAGGTAAATTAATGTAAATAAAAAAAGCCCTTTTGTATAACGGTGCCTAAAACCGTACTAGCATGTGGTTACATATGTACGGTATTCAAGGCAGTATAGGGGTACCTGTTGTGTTAAAATCATAGAAAAATTTGAAAGCCTTGAAGGAAAGAATAACAAAAATTGATGTAAAAAGATTGGAGGGGGAAGAAATGGGAAAAAGGGAAGGGAAAAAGGGAAAGAATCACATGCATTGCACATTGATACTGAGTTTCTTATTGTTTCTCATGCATAGAATTCGGGATTTTCTTGAGAAGTGGGTTCTATGATTTTTACTTTAACACAGAGTGTATATTTTCCTTTTTTCTCTAATCTACATAGATGATCATCATTTTATAGTTTTTTTAAAATGATAGACAAATACAATCATGTGGCTTGGCTATAACTGATAAGTAGATACTAAATAAATATATATAAAAATTATAGTGGAGAAATATTTTTATTTTATATTTTTAATTGAATCGAAAAGAGGGGTTGGGGGTGTGTAAAAAGATATACAAACATACAACACTTTGTGGGCATTAGAGAAAGAAAGAAAGAAAGAAAGAAAGAGACGAGCCATTGTAATCTTTTTAATAAAGGAATGTAGGACAACTTAAAAATCACAGCACAGAACATCTTTACTCGGCCAGGGGTCGGGTTTTGATTTCTTAATAGATGCATATTATAAAATCGTGATTGATAGGTTAATCATTTTTTTAACATAGTACACTTTGTTACTTGACAACTTCAAAATGTACGTGTTCTATATAACCATCTCCGAAATTGTGTCAAAATGTGGTTGATGGATCTATTAGCTTTTTTTAATTTCTTTTTGATATTTGACTATTTTATATATATTTTCTCTTTCTCTTTGTTCTTTGCTTTTTAATTTAAATATCAAAAAACCCACGAGGAGGATTAAATAAACTTGCGCCTTATTACCATTATATTGTATTGTAAAAATGTAAATAGAATATCCAATAGCGAAAAAATGAGAACCGACACTGACTTTTTTTAGTATTGTATTATGTAAAAGAAAAAAGCATGTTTGTATGCATAATATACTATTTTGTAAGGCACCGGTTTGATTCTTTCTTTCTTCAAGGTCCACCGCCACGAATGCAGAGCTGTTTCTCTTGCATATACATGTATACATCTAAGCGTTTTGTTAACAAATCCGACAAACTGGCTGTGACCCTTAAATTCTGTAAGGCTATGTTCTGTTTAAACAGTTTCTGCTGACCCCTCTGTTCACAATATATAGAGCACAGCACATGTACATATTTTTTAGCAAGAATTAAGCATCACTCATCGTATATTTTTACTGCTTTTTTCACTTTAAAAATTGAGCCATTAATAATAAAAGAAACAGGATCTTTTTTTAAATACAAAGACAGTCAAAAGAACATTATGGAAAATCTTCGCTGCTTATTTTTAAGTTTTTAATTAAATGGGCGAAAAATGGCACATAGCATAGCTTAAATTTCTTCGAGGCAAAAAAAAAGAAATAAATAAATAAAGAAAGAGAAAGGCAGGGCTCATTATTAATCCGGTATTTGGGTTATCTCTCTATCTCTCTATCTATCTATCTATCTATCTATTTATGCCTATCAAAAATTAAGACTAACCTTATCTTTCTCTTTTAAATTTTTTTTATTCACCTACGCGTCTGTATGTAGTAATGTTGATCTAATTATTCTCTATATACCTCGGTATTCTCCCTTCTTAAAGGGTAAAAGGATATATGTATATATATACATTTTGTTAAATCTACTTAGTTGGGATAATCTTATCTATAAAGATTTTATTTTTTATTTCATTTTATTTTGTATATCTTTCGTAATCGTTCTTTTTTTTTCTGATTGTAAACAAATTAAAATATGTTGAGTTATTTTTTTTGTAACCTTGGTAGTTAATCTTTTGTTAAATTAACTCGGATAGTATATGCTGTAGGCTATGCTTAATTCCAAAAAATATTATGAACTAGTTTTGGAACTATTTTTTTATAATGTATAATTACAACATTTTTATTTACTGAATCATATTTTTGCTTATAATTTAACAATAATACTAAATATAATTCTTTAATGTACTAATAATTTTTAATTCAAGTATGGAACAAAAATTTATATCATTTTACTTTTGTTTTTAATTAATGTACTTTAAAAATTTTTAGTCTAATTATTTTACACAAAAACTTGATTTTATTGTTTAATTTATTTGATACATTTATTCGCCCCTCGGTTCGGGTGATATCCGTAAGGGATCAACTCAATTTTTCTTTATTTTATTTTGATTAAATTGTTCTATTGGTCCATTTTATATTCAATATTTTTTTTATATACAGAAGTAAAATAGGTTAATAATGTATTTGTGGAGGAATTTCTCTCTTTTTATTTGACTAGAATATGTTACAATTACAATATAATCAATCAATGTATATGCAATTTCTTGTTAAATTTTTCTTTCTCATTTTTTATAAGACTTGAAATTGCTATATTATGATAGGATAAACGGAAAGCAAAGAAAGATTAATCAAACTAAAATGAATTAATATTCACAACGGGTTAAATATTATTAAATTAAAAGGCTGTCAATAAATTGAAAAGAGAAATTAAGGGAGTACTAAAAAGAATAAATTAATTAAAAATTTAAAAAGGTAACATTTTGGTAGTGCACAGATGTTTTAATTTAAAAGATATAGATAAATTTCTTATCTATTGCGTGTGTGTGTAATAATTACTTAATTTAGGGCAAAAAATATTTATTATTATTTTGTTTTATTTTTATAAATCTAGTTAATTAACGTGTCACACGGGATTTATCTTAATTTAAAATTTCTTTTTTTTTTATTTAATTGTTTTATTATTCAACAGATATTACTATAATCATAATGTCTGAAAGATTGCTTAAAAGAAATAATTCCGCTAGTGGAAGTGTTTATTCTCTTAAACCTGATAATCCAATTGATTGTTTTACAAATTGTTCAATCTTACAAGTTTCTAAAATAATGACAGAAAATAGAGTTCATTGCATAATTATTAAAGATTTACAAACTAAACAAATTAGAGGATTAGTTACAGCAAAAGATCTTGCATTTCGTGTTGTTACAATGGATATAACTGATGTTGAAAATATTACAATTGATACAATAATGACTATCGATCCTTATGTTTCATCAATTAATACATCAGCGAATGAAGCTTTAAGATTAATGGTTGAAAAAAGAATTAGACATTTACCATTGATTGATGAATCTTCAGGAATTGTTAAAGGAATTTTAAATATTACAAAATGTTTTTATCATGCAATGATTAGATTAGAAAAAATGTCATTAGAAGCAGAAAAATTACAAAATACTTTTGAAGATTTACAAAATGTTGTTAATAATTTTAAAAATAATAATAATAATAATGGTAAAAAATATAATAATAATTATAGTTTAATTAATAAAGATGAAAATGGCCAGTTTATTGAACAATCAATTATTAATTCAAATAGTCAAGTTTTAGTAGAATCAAATAATGGTAATAATAGTCATCATAGCAACACAAACACCACTAATATTGATCCATTAATTCCAATTCAAGATAATAATAATTTAATTGATTTTAATATTTTAGAGAAAAAAAGAAGAATTTTTTATGATTTAAAAAGATTAATTGATTTAATGTCACAACCAAATTTAAAATCAATTTTAAAAGATCCTGATTTAATTATTAATAAACCAATATTTATATCATCTAGATCAACTGTATTTGATGCAGCAAGATTATTAAAATCTAAAAATTTAACTGCTGTATTAATATCTGATGATGAAATATTAATTAATGATAATAGTAATAGTAATAATAATGATTATAATAAAGATAAAGTCATTGGTATTTTAACTACTAAAGATATTGCTTTTAGAGTTTTAGCTTTAAATATTAACCCAAAGACAACAAGTGTCGCAAGAGTAATGACACCAAAACCAAATTTTGCAAATGAAAATTTAACAATTCATAAAGCTTTAAGAATGATGTATGAAGGTAAATTTTTAAATTTACCAATTATTAATAATGAAACAAATGAAATTACAGGAATTGTAAGTGTTTTACAATTAACTTATTCACTTTTAAAAATATTAGATGGAAATAATAATAATAATTCTTCATTAAATTATAATAATTCAAATAATTCAAATACAATGATTAATTCAAATCCTGATGATTATGTATTTGGAGAAGATGAAGAAGATGAAGACTCATATGTTGGAACATCATCAAATAATAATAATAGTAATAGTTTTAAGGAAGGACCAGCTTGGAAACAATTTTGGGGTTCATTAGATCAACCATTAAGTACAATGGAATCAAATGAAAAATTAAATTTAAATTCAAGAGCATTAAGTTTTACAAGAAGTTCAGTTTCATCAATTGATAATAATAATAATCAACAACAACAACAACAACAACAACAATTTCCAATTTTTAGAAATAAATCAATTACAATTCCAAAAGTTCAAGAAGAAGAATTAGAAAGTATTGTTTTAATTAATCAAAATCAAAATCAAAATAATTCTAATAGTAATAGCGCTAGTTTAAGTATTATTAATCAATCAATGTTTGAAAATATTGATTCAAATAAACAACATCCACAACCACAATCACATGTATTATCACCTTTATCATCAAATAGACCTCCTTCATCAGTAATTGGTAATCAAAATGGATTTTCAAGTGGAATTATTGCATCATATGATAATTCTGAAATCTTTAATTTTGATCAAAACCAAAATCAACCAATTGAATTTATTTATTTTAAAATTAAAATTAAAAGTAATAATTTAGATTTTAATGGTAAAATATTTAAAATGAAAATCAAAATATTAAATAATAATAATAATAAATTCAAAGGTGTAATGAATAAAATCAATGAAGAAATTATTAAAAAATTAAACATTTCAATTAAATATAAAAATAAATTTAAAATTGAATTAAGTTATATCGATGAAGAAAATGATCAAATTACAATTTCAAAAGATGAAGATATTGAAAATGCAATTGATTTATTAAATTTATTAAATAAAAAATATCTTTTAATTATTATGAAAATTAATAATAAACATAATAATTATTCTTTATTAGATATTCCAAGTGATGATGATTTTTCAATTGATAAAAATAATAATTTTGATTTTTTAAATTCTTTAATAATTACATCATCTGTTGTATTATTAGGAATTTATATTTTTCAAAAGGCTTATTATAATAATAAAAATTAGTTTAAATTTTATCTTTGCTGTACTATATATATATAAAAAAAATAATTTAAGTAACGAAATGAAAATACCCATATCAAATAAAAAAAATAAAGTAAAGAAATTTGGAATTAATGAGAGATACGGGAATCGAACCCATGTCACTTGCTTGGAAGGCAAGTATGATAACCACTACACTAATCTCCCAAATTTCAACTATTTTTAATTTTTAAATTCGCCAGACAGGAGAACTACACCTCACACCAACTGACTTCTGTAAAATTGATTTTTAGTGATGCTATGAAATTTCAAATTTTTCAAAAACTATTTTAAATAATGTAAAATTAATAGATACATTATTTAAAGGTATTTAAAAGTCTTTCAAAGTAAGTATTAAGGTCATAATCCTTAAATTTGTAGAAATTTAAGATTTTTGAAAATTAAACTAAATACGTATGATATTGTTTTTTTTTTTGGATGAGAGAGTAAATTCAGAATAAAAAATTTTTACTTATACTATACTATATACTATATATACTACATATACTCTACTCTACTTACATATTTATTCTGAGAATAAATTGTACCGGTTTTTTATGATAAAAAATATACATTTTTATGAATTTTACAATTAATTTATTATTATACCGTATAAATTTTAATTGATAGTTCTATTACAGTAGTGTCGTAAATATGATTAGTATAACTATATTTAAAATGTTTTTAAAATTTAAAATATATAATTTTAACCCTTGATTTAAACTTCTTCTCCCGACTTGCATTGCAAAAAACAATTTTTTTTTCTTTAATGATTATTTATTCTCAAAAATGACATTAATTTTGTTATTTACAAATTATTTTATTATTGTAAAGTATATATTTTAAGATGTGCCTATAATATCAGAGCTATGATAATATGAATGACATAGATTAATTATAAATGTTTTTAAGAATCTGAATATGTAAGTTTAACATTTGAAAAGGACTATATTTTCATTTCGTTCGTAGTTAGTTTCTTTCAGTGATCTCTCATAGTTAAGGCTCGCTGGTATCCCAAAGAGGAAATAAAAGTGCCAAAATGGAAATTACCCAAAAAAGCAAAATGTTTTCTGGCACCCTTCTGGAAATGGTTTTCACACTACTAATTTAATATATTGAATATTTTAGCGATTTAAGGCGGTTAATGAGCTAAATTGCAGTAGATATATATGGGAATGAGAAGTATAAAGATCAACAATGTGATATATATGAAAACATTGAATAAAAATACCATTTATGAGACTAAAATAAAGGTTGAATAGAAATCTTGATTTTTTGCGAAAAATAGATAGTTTTGGGTGGATTTTTAGAAGATTTTCGAAGAAATCTGGATGGTCAGAATTTGGAGAGATCATTAAGGGTTTCTTTTTATAGATAAAGATATATTTTAAAGATATAAGCATATGTAAATGAGTTGTTAGATATGATCAAAGAGTTAATATAATTTATAAGTGTAGAAATAGGTTCACCACTGGGGTTCAAAGTTTGGAGTGGTAAATTTCGGAGAAGAATCTATATTGTGCTTCAACTGGGTATAGACATCTTAAAATCTTGGTTCAAAATAGACAGAAGTTTTTAAAAGGGTGTTTATTAGCTATATACCCACTCTGTATCCATTGTATAGGGCAATTTATATGCCATAGCAGATAAAATAGAAAAAAATAGCAAAAACTAGCTTTTTTTCACAAGAAATGAGCTCTACAGAATTGGTGGTTTTCTTCGACTTCTGGTATATTTGGAGCTATAGTAACACAAAGCGTTTAGTAAATGGTCTTAAAAAGGTATCAAACTGAAGCTAAACTACATCTTTCTTATCCTGGTTTCCAAAACTAGGGTAGTTTTAGGGGTTTTACGGTCACAATAAGCAAATTTAATATCGACCTCTTGAATCCTGGCGGTGCGTCGTTCAGGGTCTTCATGAACCCAAAATCACTTTTGGATGAAAGTTTTTGCTGTTTTCGAAAAAAATGTCGATTTTTTAGTTATCCAGGAAATCGTGCAGGTTAAAAACTTATTCTACTTGTTTTCATGAGTTATTTTAAAATCCAGTATAAAAATTGAGAGATTTTAATTACTGATGAAGTTAGAATGAAACGGAGATAAAAACTAAGATCAATAAAAAAGGTATCTAAAAGTTTAAAACTAAAACTGAAAAGACTTCTAATAACAATTATAGATATATTACCAACTTTTTCTGAAATTAGTTTATAGAATAAGACAATATTGGTCAAGTTATTAGCATTTTAAGTTAAATCCGAAAAGTTGCGTCGATCGACGTTGACTTGAAAAATTGGTGGGAGGAGTGAATTAATAAAGGGGTATTCTACTATGAGTTAGTACTTATTCTTCTCTTTCAAACAAGACAAAAGGTATTAATACATCAACTAATACATAAGATGCTTACACCAATCCGTTGACCATCGCTAGATTATTATCTGGTACAATTTATAGAAAAAAAAGAGATATATTAATAAAGTTTAAGTTGATTGAAAATTGGTTTGTTTACAAAATGGCCTATTATGTGGATTTGGAATGATTAAATAGAGGCTTTATGGTATCTAAATTATAATATTTAGTTTCAGTGTGGTTATAAGTATATACTGCAAAGGAAATAGTATATGGCTATATGCTTACATTTGTTAAATATTATTGCCACACACCAGCAGCATCAATTCTATACCTCAAATTCACATATTAATTTCAACAACAGCATTTCGACAGTTGAAATTTGTATCAAATATTAAATATTAAGTTCTAGTATTCATATGGAATATGTAGAAATATTATTACAATATTGGGTACAAATATCAGAACCCAATATTCAAAATCCAAGGAGTACACCCTATTTCAAATTCAATATTAAAAATTCTGAGATTCAAAAAAACAACATGTTTTCCCATATCTCTACCAATATTACAGATGTTAATTAGATTCATCAGCCAGATCCTGCGCATCAATGTATTTTACAATGCTATCATACCCAAAATGATGTATCTAGCCCACAGCGACCACAAAATGCAAAAAACGTTTTGGACGAAATTTTGCAATAGTCTCCCTTAACTGGGAGGGGATCATCAAAAAAAAATAATATAACTTATAATAGAGGTTTTAACAAGATCAGAAGATCTAATATTCTCTGTACTATAAGCTATTATTATTCTTATTATTATTTTGATGATGCCAGCTTTCCCAGGGGCAACTACCCTGGTTCCACACTCCCAGAAGGTGATATATTAAATATCAAGATATGTTATATTAACCAGCAAAAACAAACATAAGCAAAATTAGCACCCAAATGAACATGAATCAAGCAACAGCTATATGAGTTACTACTTCCATTGCAGCCATTTGGTTTATCATTTCTTTGATGTGCTATTGGTTAGTAAAGAAAAGAAAATGATACATACGATTAAATATAAAAAGAATCCTGCTTATAATGTGTATGGTTAGTAGATTAGTAATAAGACAAAAGTGATACGTACCATGGCTTAGATCAGTGTATGAAGTATAAAAGAACTGGCTTCAGAATATATTTTTTTCAAGTTAGTAAAGTTAAATATAATAGAAATGGATACGTACAATAGTTCAGATTATAAATTAACTATACCAAATATGTCAGCTGTATCAATTGTATCAATTATCTGCTTTATCAATTCAACTAATGGTAATTATCTATTGTAAAATCAATTGGATGTACAAACAGCTGACATCGATGGTATCTAAAACAAAGAAAAAAAATATCAACAAGTCAACAAGACTGTTTGCATCCTAAAATATATTAACTAATATAGATAGTATACTATAGATGAATGTTAATAGCATTCTAGCAATTATAATATCTCTTCAAGTAGCTCTCCTATTGGCTCAAATCTATCAACTTCTTTCACACCTAATCTAAATATGAAAAGAAGTAATTTTCCCACCACCGAAATTAGTAGAAATCCCACACACCAGTAAAGTGATCATGAGAATATACATTATCATTCCTTTCTCATAAATGAATGCACATAGAATTACAATACCTCCTATTCTCTAAAGATATTTCAGCCTAATTCACCTCAGACAAACACCCTCCCAGAAGTAGGATAAGCTCCTAATTTCTACTTTCAAATAGACATGCATGCAATTGAGCTTAAGGAGAGATGGCTGTACATGAATTAATATATATATAATGTACTTAATAATGTATAAAAGATAGCTTAATAAAAGATAATATTGTTAATATATACAAATTATTACACAAAAACTCTATTTAAAGATTATAACACAAAAAAAGATATTTTTATTTAGATGTTTTGTAAAATTGAGAAAAAAGTAAAACGGTGGTGCACTGGTGCGTAACAATTTTGAGTGCATGTGATTTAGTCTCAAAATTTCCATTATTATTATTATTATTATAACATATAAAATAAATGATTTTGTTTTAATATATGATATTGAAATATAATGATCATATCAACTAGTAAAATTTAAAAATGATTTATCTTTTTCAATATATTATCTTTTTTTAAAAAAAGATTAAATACAATAATCACAATACATGTGATAATATTAAGAAAAATGGGCTTTCCGTCTCGGCTATTAAAAAAAATAACGCGTTTCAAATTTACTATCTATCTTTTTAAAATAATAATAATAAAAATTCTTTAATACTATAGATATCCGTTAAATAATAATTATAAAATATAATAGCAAAATCATTGATTGACAATAAAAAGTAAAAACAAAAAAAAGAAAAACAAAAACCAATTATAAAAAAAAAAGAATTGATGTCATATTATTTTTTTTATAATTAATTTTATTTTCTCTTATCATTAAAGTTGATGATTGGGTATTTTAAATTCTTCTTTTTTGTCATCAATTTAAATAGTCTTTTTGTCCTTTAAATATTTATAAAATAAAGTATCTGCAATTATATAACCAGTTAATAAACCTGCTGTTATAAATTGATATTTCTCATTATTTTTAAATTTAGCAAAAGTAATATTTTTATCTAAACCAACAATTAAAGCAGCAGCTATACCAGTAAAAATATTAGTATAAAGGAAAGGATCTTTTGATACTGTATCTTTTGAAACTGAATAACATTCTTTAGTTGAAGTAAATAATTTTTCTTTTAATGATTTAAATTTTGTAGAAATTTTAGTTAATACAGATTTAATTTCTTCTTCAGCTTCTTCAATTTTACTTTTTTCTTCAATTGATGGAATTTTATCAGTGATTTCATCTAATTGTTCACCTAATTTATCAGCAGCATTTTCTGCATTTTCAATAGTATCTGACCTTTTTTAATTTAAATAGTGAAAATAATGTTAGTAAAAAAAAATAAATATATGATGAGGGCAAGTTCAAAATCAGGGGAAAAAAGCAAGCCGCAATTTAAGATAAGGAAAATGAGATTACATACATTTTAGAAAGTAAATAAGATAGTGAGTGAGTTAATGGTTAATGTATCAATAAAAATAGATTTAAATTATAAATATAAATCAATCAGAGATTAATTAGAAAGAAAGAGAAAGAAAGGAAAGAGAAAGACAAAAAATATATATAAGAAAGTATAAATTATGGAGCAAAGGGGATATTTTAATGTCACAAGTTCAATTTTACATACATTTTGTTTTTTAGGGTTTTTTTATTTTATTTAGTACTTTATTTTTTTTTGATTTTTTTGTGATTTTACTATGTGTGTATTCTTTTCAATCAATGTTATATGTATAGTAACATATAGTATTATACTATAATCAAATTTATTGTATATTAATTGTATAATATACTAATATAAAAGATCACATCATAATATTTTTTACACAGCATACAAATTTACTACAGATAAACCACACCACCTTATTTAATTTAAAGCTTTCTCCAGCCACTAATTTTCTGATCCGGCATTAGCCACCACCAGCCACACGTCGATTTCACATTTTCCTTGCGTCGATTTCTCAGCAGTCACACAATTTTTTTGAATTCTTTGAAAGTAACCCTCACACCTCTTAGCTAACAATAAGAAATCGACGTTTTCTCTCTCGCGTCGATCATGAGAATTTTTTTTCCATCAATTAGAGGGTTGGTATGAAAAATTTAAAAAAAATTTCTAGTAGTAGTAGATTCTTTCCTTTAATAGTGTTATTTAAAATTTTTTTTCTCCTTTCTGTATCTTATTTATAAGCATCTGTCGATTGAAAAACACCAACATCCGTTTTTCCACGTAATATTCCGACTTATCGTTAAATTTTAAGAACAACTTATCATTATTAAAAATGTCTGAAGCTCAAGCTCAAGCCCCAAGAAGACAAGGTGGTCCAAGAAGAGGTGGTCCAAGAAGAGGTCCAAGAAGAGGTCAATCTGAAGAAAAAGGTTGGACTCCAGTCACCAAATTAGGTAGATTAGTTAAAGCTAAGAAGGTTACTTCTATGGAACAAATCTACTTACACTCTTTACCAGTTAAAGAATACCAAATTGTTGATGAATTATTACCAAACTTACAAGATAAAGTTATGAAGATTTTATCTGTTCAAAAGCAAACCAGAGCTGGTCAAAGAACTAGAATGAAGGCTATCGTCGTTGTTGGTGATTCTAACGGTCACGTTGGTTTAGGTATCAAGGCTGCTAAGGAATTAGCTACTGCCATTAGAGGTGCTATCATCATTGCTAAATTATCTATCATTCCAGTTAGAAGAGGTTACTGGGGTTCCAACTTAGGTGCTCCTCACTCTTTAGCTAACAAGACTACCGGTAGATGTGGTTCTGTTACTGTTAGATTAATCCCAGCCCCAAGAGGTTCCGGTGTCGTTGCTTCCCCAGCTGTTAAGACTATGTTACAATTTGCTGGTATTGAAGATGTTTATACTTCTTCTTCCGGTTCTACCAGAACTATCGAAAACACCTTAAAGGCTACTTTTGCTGCTATTGGTAACACTTACGGTTTCTTAACTCCAAACTTATGGAAAGATTTCGAATTAACCCAATCTCCATTAGATGCTTACTCTGATGAAGCTGTTGCTGGTAAGAAGAGATACTAAATGTTTTAACTTTTTTTTAATCATTATTAAATATTATATATAATCTTTTAAAATAAAATAAAATATATCTCAAAAACAAAACTTATATCGTAAATATATGTAAATTAAATTTATTGATAAAAGTTACTTAAAAACTATATAAAACAAACAAACTACAACTTTTTTTTATTCTTAATTTTTTTTACTTTTCAAATCATTATTATTTCCTCAGAAAATGTTCTTCTTTTATTAATTATACAAGACCATTATAAAACCTATTGAAAAAATATAAAAAATAAATAAAAAAGAAAAAAAATATAAAAATAAAAAAAAAGTTTCAAAAAATATAAAAATCCAAAAAAAAAGTAATATCTGAACACTAAAATAAAATAAAATAATAAAAAGCACAAAAAAAAGCACAAATCTAACATAATAAAAAAAACAGAAACAAAAATATTATATAATAATTATACATTTGATAAAAACACATTGCACAATGAACTAATTAGCTTCTTGAGGTGGTGCTTGTTCCATAACTTCATCTTCAGGAACTGCAAATTGTCTTTCACTAACTGATGAGTTAACCCAAACATTGGATTTTTCAACACCACTTGCTAATGCAGCATCTCTTTCAGCTGGATGTTTGAATTTACAATGAACATTACGACAATTAGCTCCAAATCTACATTCAGTAGCTAATGGATGAGTAAATGAACAATCAATTCTAGTACATTCAGCACCATCACGACAAACAACTGATGAAGTTGCATGTCTCTTTGGACATCTAAAATTCTTACAATGAGATCCAAATCTACATTGTTCTAATGTCCTTTCAATTTCTGGTGCTGCAGGTTGTTGTGCTGAAGCAGCTTGATAATTTGGTGATGAATGAGCTTTTGGGCAAGCTGGATCTTGACAATTTTTATTATCAGCACACCATAAAAGTAAAGTAACTTTAGCATCTTTATTAGCTGGAGTTGGATGACCAAATGGACATAATTCTTTTGAACAAATAACACCAAACTTACATAAACTAATATTTGCACTTTTAACAGCTGATTTTTGATTCATTTGTTGTCTCATTTGTTGTTTGTTGTTTTCCTTTTGTTCATATAATGCATCATCTTCACCTGGAATATGTAAGTATGGACAAGTACCTTGTGGATTTGGACATTCGGGATATTTAGTACAAATCTTTGATGGATGAGCATTAACACAACTTCTACCTAATTTACAATTTGGCCAATCTGGACAACGAGTTCTTTGAACAGGTTTCATATCTAAATTACCTGAATTAACCATTGATCCGTTCATCATTGCCATTTGCATAGCTTGCATAAAATTGTTTTGATTTTTCATAGCAAAATTCTTTTGAAATTTACCTAAACCTTTATTCTTAAATCCACCTTTATTAATACCATTATTATTTCTATTATTAGGAAATCTATTAAAGTCTCCACCAACAGTATTAACTTTCTGAAATGGATTAGTATCTGCAGGACCACTAATATCACTCATTTCATCTGGTGATTGACCAACACCAGCATCAAAACGTACTTCATGTTTTGGAGTTTGTTGAACATCCATTTGTTGTTGTTCAACTTGTTGTTGTTGTGGCTGTTGTTGTTGACCATTTTGAGCTGCTTGAGCTTTGAGAATTTCTTGGAAAACACTTTCAATAAAAGCTTGATTGATTCCATTATCACCAAACATAGTGAATATTTCTTTAGCAATAGCTTCTGGTGTACTACCATTTGATATTAAAACGCAAATGAATTCAGCAATATCATCTGTATCTTCGTTAAGACCAACGCTTCTAAGACTTGCTGCTAATTGTTGTTGGATTTGCTTTCCGAGTTCTGATTCTACTGAGAAGTTAATAGATGACATCTTTAAGTTATCTTTTGACTTAATAATAAGGTGTCACTTGATTGATATATTAAATAATACAAAGAGAAAGAGTAAAAAGGTGTCTTGTTCCAACATATATTTTGTTTTGTATTAAATTTTTCTTTTTTTCTTCTTCTCTCTTTTTCTATGAGAAGGGCAATTTTGCCACCCTTCGCTCACAACCGTTCCATTTCGGGAAATTTATATCTGTGAGGCTCAAGATTTAGTGTTACGCATTTAGTCTTTTAATTCTTTAAACAACTGTAAACTGTTTATTATATTATTCATTTATATAAATACACACATATCATAAATCCAAAGTATCTTCAGTAACTTCACCATATATTTCAGTAACTAAATTCAATAAAACATCCAATTCATTAGTGATTGATGTAGTAACTAAATTATATGAATAAAATAAAATAAAATCTTCATCCTTTAACATTTGTTGATTATCATCATTTCTATTTCTAATTTGACTTAATTTTACCAACATTCTTTCTTTAGCATGAGCAGTTGATGCAGGTTTACTTGCAATTGGAAATTCTAATCTTACAGATGATGCTAACATATAAAAAATTAAAAAAACTCTATGTTCAAGCTCACTCATTTCAACTTGTAATTGATCTAATACATTTTTTTCATTTTCACTTAAAGATGTATCAAATTCAATCATACTATTCATATTTTCAAATGCATCAATAATTTTTGATGTTGAACTTAATAATTTTTGATAAAGTTCAGCTGGAAATGGACCTTTTAATCTAAGTTCCATTGGTGCTTGTTTTAATAATACTGTTAATTCAGACATAATCGAATGAATCATTTGTCTATCTCTAATACCAACCAATCTAAAATCATTTGTTTCATCAGCAAATTCATAAGCCAATGGACCAGAGTTCCAAATAATACCCATTCTAAGCCATAATAATGATAAACCTCTTCTAATTCTACTTCTTGCAGAATTTGGAAATAATGTCATTGTTATAATAACAGCCCAAATAACACCAAATGAAACTCCAATAAATCTATGAATTGCAATTTCAAAAATAATTGGATCATCACCACCTTCATCATCATAATCTGGAAGATTTAATTGTGGTTGTTTTTTGGACATTGTATATGAATATAATAATGTTAAATTATATGTTAATAAAATAAATCTACCAAATGCATTATTTTGTTTCCAATATAAAATAATATAAAAACAAGGAATTGCAACTAAGAAACCAGCTATAGCCATTGCTAATACATTTGGTTCAAATATAATCCAATTTAAATAAGCTGATAAAGCACCTAAAAATGTACCAATAAATCTCCATTTAATTGTCATATTTGTACCACCAACAGATTTATTCATAATAATACAAAATGTAACTAATGCCCATTCACCTCTCCAATCATCAAAGAAATCTTTTGTTTTATCTAAATATGCAAAAATTGCAATCGCCAATGAACCTAATCCAACTCTTAAACCAAATTGAATATCAACACTACGAAACCATTTAGTTAATGTCCATAATTTATAACCAATTGTGTTTTTTTTAATAGTAAGATTACCACTATT
Organism: Wenyingozyma suzukii; assembly: GCA_030568155.1. Lineage (NCBI taxonomy): Eukaryota > Fungi > Ascomycota > Pichiomycetes > Pichiales > Pichiaceae > Wenyingozyma > Wenyingozyma suzukii. The sequence continues at coordinate 89,837 of JAJLTK010000024.1, forward strand.
ATTTCTATTTTCTCTACGGAAACCAGCTAATATTTCATTAATTGAACGATTTCTATATCTAGCTAAATTAGTACTGTTATTATTACCATTTTCATTTTTTCTTTTCCAAAATTTTAGAAATTCAAATGATTTAGTTAATTCAGTTTCTGATTGTAAAGTTTGATAATCTTTTGAATAATCTAAATAAATAGATAAATCTTTTGCAAATTCTGAAAGCATACTTGAAAAATTACCACAACTTGCAGCAATTTCTTCTTGATCAACTTTACTATCAAAATCAGTATCTTCTTTAAAAATCTCTTGATTATAAACTTTACTCATAGCTTTTGTTTGATGATCATTAAATAAATCTCTTGCTAATTCCAAACTTCTACAATATTGAGCAATATTATCTAATACTTCCCAATTGTTATTAAATGGAACATCTTTTAAAATAGATCTCATTGTAAATGAAAATGATTTCATTGAAGGACCTAAATAATAGATAAATAAATCTAATAATTCTTTAGAATCCATTGCAATAACATCTTCTTCTGAATTATCTAATTCTTCAGACCCTGCAATTAAAAGATTATTATCTTCAGAATGATAACTTGCAAGTGTTCTTGTATCTCTATAATCTTCATCATTATTATTTTCAAGTTTTCCCTCATTTAAAATTTCATATTGAAATTCAACAGATCTCCTTAAACCACCAATAGTCATATTTAATCTATTACAAATTCCAACCATTCTTTTCAATATTTCATATTCATGTTCTCTACCATAAATTAAAAGTTCAAATTTAGCTTCTTCTAATAATTTATTCATTTTACCCATATTTGAATCTAAAAGTTTAGTTAAAGAATCAAATTCTGAAGTTGACATATTATCATGATGTAAAAAACGATTTGTAATTAATTTAAGTAATTTAGCTAATAAATCAGCATTACCATTTAATTCTCTTTTTAATTCATATTCAGCAACTGTTGGCCAAAGAAGATAACAACTTAAAACTGAAATGATACAGCCTACTGTAACAATTAAAAATATAGAATGAATTTTTTTCCATGGAACAACACTTCCATCTCTACTTCCTTCTTTAATAACACAAGAAATAATAGTAATTGCTGATAATGAACAAGCAGTATTAAAATTTTCTTTACCAACTAATTGTTTAACAAGTGAAACAAATCCTAAAGCAGCTGATGAAAAAATTAAACTTATACCATAACCCAATTCAGGACTATCTTGATTAAAGAAATATGAAGTAGCACTCATTAAAATTAATGAAACTGTAAATGCAAACCAAAGTGATAAAACTACAAACATAATCGATTGAATCATAGAACCTTTTGTTCTACTTGCATGGAAATAAACCACAATAGTACAAACAAGATGTTTTGAATCACTTGTACCTAATAATTTTGCAAATGAAGTCCAATATACAGCTAATGAAGCAATAAGATAAGTTAAAGAAGCTTTTAAAACACTTTTAGAAACTTCATTAAGAATATATGTATCAATAAATCTACGATAAAATGTTTTTGAATCTGATCGTATAACTTCATTTTGATCAACTAATTCTTCTTCAATAACATCTTCTTCTTCAAGTGTATGATCTAAAAATGACATTGATCTTTGAGCTCGCTGTCCTGTTGCAGGAAGAATATATGAATTTTTTCTTGCCATTGAAACTTTAGAAGTTTGTTGTCTTAAAGCTTGTTTAACAGGAACTTTTGTAATACTTGGGATTCTATTCATTTGAGTCCCGTTTGAATTATCGTTACCGTTCAAAACATTTTCAACACGGGTGGTTGATGTGGGGTTCGGTAACCATGGTTGAGCATACGGGCTATCCTCTAGAAGATCCATAGGATATATTTTCTATTTATTTGAGTAGAAATTGCGTTTCTTTTAATTGTAAAAGAAGAAAAGAAAGAGATATAGCAAGGCTTAAACTTGAAACCATCTTTTATTTAACCCCTGAATTGAGATTTTGAATTTTCTTTATCTGTTTGAATTTTTCATTATCAAATTCTTGGTTTTTATTTATATTTTACTGGAGTTCTATTAGGTTTTAATTTCTTTTTATTATTAACTATATACATGGGAGGTCATTTTTATCATTAAAAAATTATATATATTTTCATTACTTATTTTAAACCAATAACTTCTTCAAAAATCTTTTGACAATCAACTGTTGCATTCATACGAGCACATAATAAATATGCACCACTAAGTTTTCTATGTAAACTATAAGTTTCTTCAGGTGGTGGTGTTAATCTTTCATTTAACATTAAATTGATATTACCTCTAACTCTATCAGTAACTGTTTGATTTGTAAAATCAAATGGTTTACCATTATTATCAGATGGACTAAATGGTTCACCTAATGCCATAATTGAATCAATATGAGCATTAATCATTGAATCACTTTCAAGTCCTGTTAAAAATCCTAATTTCTTAGAATATTCTTCAACTTGTTTTCTATCGTTTTTAACTGAAGCTCTTAAACAATTAACATAATTATCAATAAATTCAGTACCAAATTCTCTACATGCACCAAAATCTAATAATTCAATTTTATTTGTCTTTGGATTGTATAAGAAATTGGCCCAATTTGGATCTGTTTGCATAAATTTAAATTTAGCTATTTCAGTTAATGATAATCTCATTACATTTGAAGCAATCATATTTTTAGTTTCTTGATCCCAATTACCTTTAACAATTTCAGTACCTTTCATATATTCCATAGTTAATACATGTTCATCACTTAATCCATGGAAAACTTTTGGAACAACAAATACTGGATCATCTTTAAGTAATTCCCTAAATCTAACCATATTTTGAGCTTCTCTCATATAATCACATTCCCATTTTAATTCAACACGAGCATTTCCAACACTTTTATCAAGGAATAAACCTGGTGGAAGTAATCTTGATGCTGTTAATAATGTAAGAATATTATCTAAATCAGAATCAATACTATCAGCAACACCTGGATATTGAACTTTAACAGCAACATCTTCTAAACCATTTAAAGTAACAGCTTTATGAACTTGACCAATTGATGCAGCTGCTATTGGAATATCATTAAATGAAGAAAACAATCTTCTTCTCCATTCATCACCTAATTCAAAACTCATAACTTTTTCTAATTGACTTGGAGGCATATAATGTGCACTATTTTGAACTCTCATTAAAATTTGTTGAATTTCTGGTGGTAAGACAGATGAATCTTGAAATGATAACATTTGGCCAATTTTTAAAGCTGCACCTCTCATACGTGAAAATTTCTTTGCCATTCTTTCAATATTTGCTGGTGACATAATTAAAGAACCTAAACTTTTAGAACCACCACTCTTTGCACTTTCTTTAAGAACATTTAAACCAACACCAGCAGCTAATGTCCCATAATGGAAAAGTCTACTAAGTCTTGAAGTTGGAACTTCTGATTGTGTCATTTCAAATTCAGGTTTTTCAGCTTCACCAATTATAGTAGGTTTTTTATTTTTAATTTCATTAAAATTTCTTATTGAAGTATGAAATTCTCTTTTATTACTAATCTTTGTCTTTTTTGGTGTAGCCCTTTTATTTGAACTTAAAATTTCATTTGGTTTTGATGGTTCACTTTTAACTTGAGCTGATTTTTCTCTTGCTAATTGAAAAATATCTTCACTTGAAGCATTGACATCTGCAACAGGTGATTCAACGTTATTAATATTGAAATCTCTATTAGAAGCTTTAGCTCTTGCTTCTTCTGATTTATATTTAGCAGCTGCATATAAATCGGAATTACCTTTTAAATTTGATAAGATTGAACAATTTTCCGTTGCTAATTTAACAGTTTCATTTACAACTTTTGAAGTACCAGAGGCAACTTTATAAATTTGAAATATTGCCTTTGCACTCATGATGTTAATTAACTAAGAATAAATACACAATCAATTGACTTATTATTTATAAGATAAATAAAGGATTTAAAGACTTGATATTAATTAAATAATATGGTCTTTCTTTCAATAGTAGAAAAAAATGAAAAGAGGGTAATTTCTTTTTTCATGCAGGTAAAGATTTTTTTTTTTTTAAAAAAAATTTAATTTAGATTAGATTAGAGTTATTATATCATTTTCTTTTTCCTTTTATCTACATTTATTACTACACTCATTAAAATAATGTCAGATTTAGAAAGACCAAAGAAGAAGTCAAAGATCTCTGAAACTTCAGTTGGTGAAATTGCTGCTGAAAAAGCAGAATTGGAATTAAAATTACATCCTCATCAACATGAAGATCAAAAATTACAAGTTCATGATGGAGGTGAATTTAATATTGAAAATATACATAAAACTACAGCAAAAGATGCCGAAAGACTTGAAACTAGCAACGATAATCCTTTTACAGGTAGATCTTTTTCTCAAAAATACTTTGATATATTAAAAGTAAGGCGTGATTTACCAGTTCATGCACAAAGAGATGAATTTTTAAAGATTTATCAAAATACTCAAATTATGGTCTTTGTTGGTGAAACTGGTTCTGGTAAAACTACTCAAATTCCACAGTTTGTATTATACGATGAAATGCCACATTTAAAAGGTACTATGGTTGCATGTACACAACCTCGTAGGGTCGCCGCTATGTCTGTTGCTGCAAGAGTTGCAGATGAAATGGATGTTTCATTAGGTGAAGAAGTTGGTTATAGTATTCGTTTTGAAAATAAAACTTCTAATAAAACTATTTTAAAATATATGACAGATGGTATGTTATTAAGAGAAGCTATGGAAGATCATGAATTAAAAAGATATTCTTGTATTATATTAGATGAAGCTCATGAACGTACATTAGCTACCGATATTTTAATGGGTTTATTAAAACAAGTTGCAGATAGAAGACCAGATTTAAAGATTATTGTTATGTCTGCTACTTTAGATGCTGAAAAGTTTCAAAGTTATTTTAATGATGCTCCATTATTAGCTGTTCCAGGTCGTACACATCCTGTCGAAATTTATTATACTCCTGAATTTCAAAGAGATTATCTTGATGCAGCTATTAGAACTGTTTTACAAATTCATGCAACTGAAGAAGAAGGTGATATTTTATTATTCCTTACTGGTGAAGAAGAAATTGAAGATGCTTGTAGAAAAATTGCATTAGAAGGTGATGAATTAATAAGAGAAGAAAATTGTGGTCCAATTGCTGTTTATCCATTATATGGTTCATTACCACCACATCAGCAACAAAAGATTTTTGATCCAGCTCCAAAGACTTTTAAACCAAATGGTAGACCAGGTAGAAAAGTTATTGTTTCTACTAATATTGCTGAAACTTCATTAACTATTGATGGTATTGTTTATGTTGTTGATCCAGGTTTTTCAAAACAAAAAGTTTATAATCCAAGAATTAGAGTTGAATCATTATTAGTTTCTCCAATTTCAAAAGCATCTGCACAACAAAGAGCTGGTAGAGCTGGTCGTACAAGACCAGGTAAATGTTTTAGATTGTATACAGAAGAAGCATTTAAAACAGAATTAATTGAACAAAGTTATCCAGAAATTTTAAGAAGTAATTTATCATCAACTGTTTTAGAATTAAAAAAATTAGGTATTGATGATTTAGTTCATTTTGATTTTATGGATCCACCAGCACCAGAAACAATGATGAGAGCATTAGAAGAATTAAATTATCTTACATGTCTTAATGATGATGGTGATTTAACTGCATTAGGTAGATTAGCATCTCAATTCCCATTAGATCCAATGTTAGCAGTTATGTTAATTGGTGCATCTGAATTTAAATGTTCAAATGAAATTTTATCAATTGTAGCAATGCTATCGGTTCCTCAATTATTTGTAAGACCTGCTTCAAATCGTAAAAGAGCTGATGAAGCTAAAGCTATATTTGCACACCCAGATGGTGATCATCTTACGTTATTAAATGTTTATCATGCATTTAAATCAGATGAAGCAATGGAATATGGTTTACAAAAATGGTGTCGTGATCATTTCTTATCATATAGATCATTAAAAAGTGGTGATAATGTTAGAAATCAATTACAAAGAATAATGGAACGTTATGATTTAGTTTTAAATTCCACTGATTTTGAAGATCGTTATTATTATGATAATATTAGAAAAGCTTTATGTTCTGGGTTTTTCATGCAAGTTGCTATGAAGAAAAGTGCAGGTAAAGGTTATTTAACTGTTAAAGATAATCAAGATGTTTTAATTCATCCATCAACAGTTTTAGCACAAGAAAATGAATGGGTTATTTATAATGAATTTGTATTAACTTCAAAGAATTATATTAGAACTGTAACATCCATTAAACCTGAATGGTTAATTGAATTAGCTCCATTGTATTATAATTTGGATCATTTCCAAAAAGGTGATGTTAAATTAACTTTAGAAAGAGTTATTTCAAGATACGAAAAACTGCAAGAAGTTAAAAAATCTGGTAAGAAAAGTAAGAAATAAATAAATGGAAATTAATATATAATTTTGTTTTTACGGATGTAAATAGATATTCTTTTTTTTTAATTTAATAAATTTTTTTAAAATAATAATTATTATAGTAGTTTATTTTTTATATGATATTCGGTTGTCTAAAAATTTATTTTATAAATAAGTAATCAACTGTTTATACATGTCGTCATTTATAATGTTAAGATCGGAGATTTGAAATGATGAGTTTGATTTTTTTGATGTTTTTTTCATTCATGATGAAGAAAAAAAAAGGTATTAAATTGAAATTAGTGAAATTTTGTTTTTTTTCTTTCTTATCTATTTTTTTTTCTTTTGTATGGTTTATAAAATAAAAGGAGTAAATTTAAATTTAAGCAAATTCACCTAATGATAAAACTTTTTCAATACCTCTAACAACAGTTGGAGTATCTGGGAAAGCAAAATCTTCTAATTCTTTAGCATATGGAGTTGGGACTTCACAACCAGTAATTCTTTCAATTGGAGCATCTAAGTAATCAAAAGCTTCGGATTCCATAACTTGAGCACAAATTTCAGAACCAACACCGAAAGCTGGGAAACCAGCTTCAACAGTAATAGCATGGTTAGTTTTCTTGATGGTAGCAATGATAGCATCAACATCTAATGGTTTAATAGATCTTAAGTTAAGAACTTCAACGGAAACACCATATTTTTCCTTAACAACCTTAGCAGCTTCAAGACAGAAGACTAAGTTTCTTGAATGAGAGATAACCGAGACATCAGTACCTTCAAGTTCAATCTTGGCTTTACCAATTGGAACAACAAAATCTGGAGATAAAGCTTCTTCTGACATTTCAAAAGAATCACCATATAATAATTCATTCTCTAAAAAGACAACTGGATTTGGATCTCTAATTGAGGCTTTCATTAAACCTTTATAATCTTCAGCAGAGAAAGGAGAAACAACTTTTAAACCTGGAATAGAACCATACCAACCAGAATAATCTTGAGAATGTTGAGCAGCAACACCAGCAGCTGCACCATTTGGACCTCTAAAAGTGATATTACATGGTTGTTTACCACCAGACATATAATAAGTCTTAGCAGCAGAGTTAATGATATGATCAATTGATTGCATAGCGAAATTGAAAGTCATAAATTCAACAATTGGTTTTAAACCTGATAAAGCAGCACCAACAGCTAAACCAGTAAAACCCATTTCAGTAATTGGAGTATCAACAATTCTCTTTGGACCGAATTTATCTAATAAACCTCTTGAAATTTTATAAGCACCATTATATTGGGCAACTTCTTCACCAATAAGGAATACATCTGGATCTCTGTCTAATTCTTCAGACATGGCAGAGTTTAAAGCATCTCTAACAGTCATGGTGGTTGGACCTGCAGCAGAGGAAGCGGATCTAAGAGCTAATGGGTGATTAACTCTTAAAGATTGAGCAGCAGCAGATCTAAGTACTGAAGATGCAACATTGGCAGTCTTTGCGACGTTTGATAACTTTTGTGACATCGTTAATTGATATTATTGATATATTTTTCAGATCACTTTATTGATTTAATTTTGTTCAAAAAGAAAAAAAATTAAATAAGGAGTTTAAAAAACAAAAAAATATACTGCGGAGGGAGGATAGGAGGGGTCAGGTGGTGTAGAGCAGTGAGACTTTAAAACAATTGGCAAATAGCTAATAGTTTATGAATTTAAACGTTTAAAAGTACAATTGATAGACCAATTGAGTTAAATACTATAATGATATATAATTTATCAAAATAATAATTGGAATAAAAAAATTACTAAACACTGGTCTCTCTCAATGTCTCCTCTAACCATTATCCAGCAATGGTTTAACAAGTTATTTAGGTTAATCTTCACCCGATTTTCTTCGTTGGCGGGAATCTTTTTTCCGTCTTTGTCACATGGTTTTAGTCGCGTTAAAGTGGGGACTTGAGGGTGGGGGGACTGGGGGTGCGAGGTGTGACTATTGTGTAGGTGGGGGTACGAGCGAGTGTTTGTGTTTTGTTTTTAGTTTTCAAGTAAGATGTGTCTTTTTACATCGTTTTCCTCATAAATAAACTATTTTATACTTCATATATACTTACTATACATTATTAAACGTTATACAGTCCGTTTACCTATACACTGACCTTACGGCCTCCCATTAAATGACTTAATAACTCAGCACTATTCTTAGCATCAACACCAGAATTATCAACAGATGCACCTGCACCTGCACCTGAACCACCCATTAATCCTGGAGGTGGAGTAGCATTAGCTTGTTGTTGTTGAAGTGCAAGAGCTGCTGCTTGTTGATTGTTCATCATATTACCATTTGGTAATTGTTGTGGTTGAGGATGGTGTAATTGTTGTTGTTGCTGTTGTTGTAATTGCATTTGCATGTGTTGTGGATTCATTGCTGGTTTATAACTATAATTCTTAGTAAATGGTGTAAACAATAATGATTCAACTAAATTAGCCATATGCATACGATCAAATGAAACTTCAGAATTTTCAGTTTCATTATAATCATTTAAAAATGGATGGAAAAGTTTAACATCATCCTTTGATGAATATTTATTCATAATTGATGGTCTAATTGAATATGAAATACTTGAAACAGAGTTAAGTAAATCAATACTTTCAGAAATTGATTTATATGCATTAACTACTTCATCATGATCTGATAATACATTACCATTTTGTTGTTGTTCTTTCTTATCTTTCTTTTTATTAGAAACTAATGCTTGAACTGGTTTAACAGGTTTATTAGATTGAATAATTGATTCACCTAAAGTTGGGAATGATGAATTACTATTGTTACCTCCAGTGAAATCAGCTGCTAAATTAGTACTTGATGAAGTACCAACAAGTGTTCCTTTTGCCCATGATGATGATACTGGTAATGATTGTTGTTGTTGTAAAGTAGTATGAGAATCATCAATATGATCATCATTAGTAGTAGTAGTAGTATTGTTATTATAATAATGTGATTGATCAGTAGTAGCATTATTAGTAGTACTAACACTAGCACTTTCATTAGTTGTAGATAATGATGAATGTGAAATCATTGGTGAATTTTGTGATTGTGAATTTGTCGATAAAGGAGCTGAAGATGGTGGGATAAGACCATTTGTAGCTGATCTTTCTTCCATCTTTAAACCTTGTCTTGTAGATAAATCTTGTCTTGTATAAGAATCAGCTTCTTCACCTGGTTCATGTAAGAACATACAATTTGGATTTGGACATTGTTGACCTCTTAAATATGATGAACAATATTTAGTTGTACCATGAGCAGCTCTTAATACACGTCCATCAGAGATTGAATCATCAATTGCTGTAATACAACGAGATGCATCTTCTTTTTTAGCAAATGTAACATAAACGCCATAACCCATATTACCATTTGTAACAGGTGGTGGAGCTGGTGCACCTGTATGAGTTGTATTTGGATTACGTTTATTAATAACTAATTTTAAAATCTTACCATATTGACCAAAATATTTATCACTTCTTAAAACAGTTGGTAAATCATGAGCTGAACAATTTGGATTTAATCCAACAACATAAACTAAATTCTTTTGAATAACTCTCATACCAGCAAGATGATGTCTTTTAGCTTGTTCTGCATCTTTCTTTTCCTTTTCACGTTGTTTACTTTCTCTTTTTCTCTTTTCAACTTTTAATTGATTACTTTTCCATTCTTCAGCAGTAACTGTCTTATATTCAATATTCTTATCTTCATAAGGTCTACGACATGCAGGACACTTACCATTTAATTCTGGATTTTGACGGATATTATTATAACAAAATTGACAAACTTGATAACCACATGGACATGGTTTAAAGTTTTTGTCTGTTATATCCATTTCTTCCACACATAATGGACTAATTAAATTCAAATAACAATAGGTTAGTAATTGTTTAATTTAATATAAAATAAAATAAAGTTAATATTATACATACCAGTAATCTTCTTCGCCGTCAGAGATAAATGAATCGCTATCTTGTAACATTTTTTTCTTTTTAAAATTTTAATATAAATTTAATGATTTTTCAATATATTGTAACTATATCGACAATGATGTTTAATGTATTAAATAATTAAATAATTAATTAATCTAATCAAAAGTTAGATTAACAAAACGTCATTGATTGATCATTTCTTTTGCCCTTTTGAAGTTTAAAGAGAAAAAAAAATATGGGAAAAAATCGACGTTTTTTTCTGCGTCGCTAAAACCTTTACAAATGGGAAATCGCGGTCGATCGTCGTTTTTGTCTTAAATTGTTACGCGTGATTTAATTTGGCTAAATCTCTGATGAAATAAACAAGAGAATAAGTGATATTTTATTTATCAAATAATTCAAAAAGAAGCAAAGAAGAAATATATACTTGTCATATTTCCTAAATAATGGAGAACGAGACAATTAATTTACTCGTAAAGCTTACAAGCTCTGATAATTCTGTTAGAATTGCTGCTGAAAATCAATTCAATAATGCAGTAGCTTCAGATCCATCTCAATTTGTAAGAATATTAATTTTGATTGCATTTACTACTACTGTAGATTTATCAATTAGACAATCATGTTTATTACATATTAAGAGAATTGTACCTAAATATTGGTCACCTGCTTTTGATTCATATATTGGTCAAGCTACTGTTGCTCAAGATGTTAAACAATATACTCGTGAAACTTTGATGAAATTATTAGGTGATCCAGATTCAAAGATTAGAAATGGTGCTGCTTATGCAATTGTTCAAATTTCTGTTGTTGATTATCCAGATGAATGGCCAAATTTACTTAATGACTTATATGGTCAGAGTACTGCTTTAAAAGATGGTTCAATTTATAGTATCCTTGGTTCATTAAGTGTATTACGTGATTTATTTGATGACCTTGTCTCCGATGAACAATTCTTTGAAGGTGGTATTGGTATCAATGTAATGCAAACTTGTGAATTTATGATTGCGAACAGTGAAGATTTACAAATTAAAATTTCAACTATCTTATTATTAAAAGTTTGTTTTGAAAAATCAGAAAATACTGATACTTATGAATTCCCTCAAAGAAAATTATTTATTGATTCCACTATTCCAAAAGCAATTGATCTTTTATGGACTTTAATTAATTCATTGGTAGAAAATACTTCCCAAAATAACTCATTAACTGCATTAACTCTAAAATCTGAAATTTATGATTGTTTTAATTTAATTTCAAATTCATTTTCACATTTATTTAAAGCTACTAAAATCACCGTTCCTTTCATAGAATTACTCTTACATGATATGAAGAATTTAGAGAGTATTTATTTACCTTTAATATTCAGAGAAAATGATAATATATACACTTCAATTTTCTCTGATTTTAATGATTTCCAAGAACATCAAATTGAAAGAAAAGAACCTCTTGATGTTGTAATTAAAATTATATCAAATGAAGTTTCATTATTACAAGTATTAACTGAAATGCATCATTTAACAAAACTTTCACCAGATTTAATTAACCAATTAGTTAGTAATTTTATTGTTTTAGGTTATATTCCAACTGAATCTCAAGAATCATGGGTTAATGATTTCAATGAGTTTGTCACTGTTGAATCTGGTCTTAGTATTGATTCAACTGTTAGAGAATCTATTTTTGAATTAATCTCCGAAATAAATGAAAAAGATTGTGAAGTATTAATTGAAGCATTAGTCCCAATTTTATCTAACTCAATTCAACAAAATGATAAATGGATTAATATTGAATCTATTTGTATGTTATTATACATCTGTTATACCAATGAAGCTGAACCAAAGAGACCAACTTCATTCCAATTAACTGAATTCTTAAGTTTCATTCTTTCATATATCAATTCTAAATTTAATGAATTAGAAAACTTAGAACAAGAAGAACAACTTTTAATTTGTCGTTTTATTTTACTTGTTCCTAAATTTTTACAAAAATATTCAAAACATTTAGATCCAAAATCATTTGGTGTTGAATCTTTAAAACAAATGTTAAATTTTACAATAGCTAAAATTCCTCAAGGTTCTACTGATTTTGATGTTATTAAATCAGCTTTAGTAATATCATTTACTTATTTCAATCAATTTATTCGTTCATCAAGTTTTGATTCTGAAATTCAATATAAAATGATTCAAATATGTTTAGATTTAGTTAAAGAAGCTGAAGAAGATTCAAATATAAGTATTTTAGAAGCTTTAGTGATCTTAATTAATATTGATAATAAAACATTAACAAGTCCATCAACTACTATAAATTGTCTTGAATTAATTTTTGGTATAGGTTTTAAAGATTCTTCAAGTTTTTCAATTACAAACAGTGTTAGAGAATGTCTTGAGGATTTATTTAATGAAATTCCAAATGAAAATTATCTTGCTCAATGTGAAAAAGGTTTACCTGCATTATTTAATGTTATTGATCCTAATTTAAATAGTGGAATTTCAATTGAATATTCATCTGACTTAGATTTATCATTACAAATATTATCTGTTTTCATTGAAGGTACAGATGAACAAAGTCAATTACCATATAATATATTTGAAGCTACATTCCCAAGAATTTCAAAACTTATTTTATTAACAGATGATGATCAATTATTACAATCATCATCTGAAGTATTCAATGATATTTTAAAGAAATCATCAGCATATTTAATTGATTATAAAGACCCTCAAAACAATAATGAAACCGGTAATGAAACAATTTTAAAAATTGTATCTAAATTTTTATCACCAAATCTTTCAGATTCTGCAATTATTAACCTTGGTGATTTAGTTGTTTCATTAATTAAAAATTTTCAAAGGGATCAAACTATTTCTCAATATTTAGATGATATTTTAAAAGCAGTTACTATTCGTTTAGCTTCAGCAAAGCAAGTATTAACTATTGAAAATTTAATATTAATATTTAATGAATTAGCATATTCATCACCAGGTTCAACAATTGAATTTTTACAAAATTTTTCAGTTCCATTAGAAAATGGAAATCAACAACCTGCATTAAATGTTATAATTCCAATTTGGTTAAATGCATTTGAAGTTATGAGAGGTTATGAAAAAATTTTATCAAATATTAAAGCATTTACTGAGATTTTTAAATTAAATTCTCCTATTTTAAAATCTTTATTAGTTAATGGTGACCAATTGCCATTAAAATTAGATAATCCTGATATTATTATAACTAGATCAATGGCTAAGAAGATGCCAATTCAATATGAACAAATTCCTGCACCTTTAAAAATTATTAAATTATTAATTAATGAATTAAATTTCCAATTTCAACAAGCTGATGCTAGTGATGTTATAAATAAAACATTAAACCTTGATGGTGTAAATGGTGGTGATGATAACGATGGTGGTGATGACGACGATGATGATGATGGATGGGAAGAATTAGAAGATGTTGGTGTACCTTCATTTGATAAATTAAAGAGTTATGTTAATGATGATGATTTTGAAGCTGATGATAGAGAAGATGAAGGTGATCGTGCAACTGGTGAAGAAAGTAAAGAATTTCTCAAGAATTTCTTTAAAGAATGTGCAGTTAAAAATCTTGGTGATTTCCAACAAATTTATGAATGGCTAAATGATCAAGAAAAGAAAATCTTAACTGAATATGTTGTATTTACTTAATGAAATTTTTTTAATGTATATAATTAATAATTAATAATTAATAATGTTTTCTTTTTTTTTTTTAATATTAAAATTTATTTTTCTTTAAAAGAGTTATACTACAAAATTATTTAAATGTTTTTTTTGTTTTTTTTTTGTTTATTTAGTTTTTAATTACAAGGTTTTCCTTTTTTAAACATCTATTTCGATATCAAATGGAATACCTTTAATAACTGAATCAATACCAAGTTTCCTGTACTTACTACTAACCATTGATTTACGATCTTTTTCACGGGCTTCCGCTTTAATACGAGCATCATCTTCAACTGAGACATCTTCAGTATTACCATTTGATTTATTTTCAGAAGATTCAGCACCTGCAGAATAGAAAATCTTTGGATCAGTACGTAATCTACTGAATGGATCTGAATTTGAAGTTGATGAAAGTAATTGTTGTTTTCTACCTTCAACTGCTTGCTTTTCAGCTTTACGAATTAAATTATCATTTGTTCTTCTATTTCTTAAATTAACTTTAGACATATTAGATTCTTCTTTTGTAGATTTAGTATATTGATCTAATTCATTAATTTCATTTTGAATTCTATCAACTTCATTTGTATCTCTTTGTTCAAATGCAACTTGTAATTCTTCTCTAAGAATTTGTAATTTACGAACTCTATTACCAGATTCCATTGTCTTTGCAGAAATTGAATCTCTAACTTCAACCATTTTATTAATATCTTCATCTGTTAATTCTTTATTTGACATTTCTTTTAATTCTCTATATTTAAAATCTACATCACCAATAGTTGGTAAAGATTCATCTGAATTTGCTATTCTTTTTTTATATTCTTCAAATTCTTCTTCTGTAATTAATGAATCTGATATACAATTTAAATCAGTAATTTGTTGTGATTCACCTTGAGAAACAACAAGGAATGAATTACATGGTTTTCCAATTAATGAATATGGTTTATTTGTATCACGTTTAATTTCTTCAACTTTACATAATCTGTATTGATTACGATTTAATTCACGTGAAAATCCAACATTTAATCTTGCATAAGTTCCAACCATAACAGTTGGGAATTCTTCACGATATAAAAATTTTGCTAATACAGATCTACCAACTCTTATTCTTGAATTTATATCACCTAATGTAGCAGTTTGACTATAATCAATACCATCATCAACAGGTTGAGGTCTTGACTTTGATTTTTTATCAACTTCATCTGAATAATAACCATCATCATAATCATCTTCACCTTCATCTACACTCATAAGATCATCTTCATCTTCATCATCTTCGTCTACTTCATCATCATCACTTTCATCTCTTCTACTACGTCTTGATGTACCTTTTGATTTTCTTTCTCTTTGTTTCTTTAATTCAGATAATTTACTTGTTCTTAAAGATTTCTTTTTATTAGTTGATGATGATTTTAAAGTATTTTCTACTCGACTTTGTCTAGCTCTTAAAGCTAAATACTTTCTTTCTCTATACTTTTGAACTTCTTGTTCTCTATCGAATAAAACTTGTTCTCTTGTCATTTCATCCATAGCCATCAATTCATCTCTATCTTTTGCATCTTTAAACTTTCCTTCCAGAGGATACGGATCTTTTTCTCCTTCATCTTCATCTTCATCTTCATCATCTGAATCCTGTATCTTTCTTTTACTTCCTGAACTCTTACTTTTCTTAACTTCTGGTTTATAATCATCTTCGCTTTCTTGAACATCATCATCAGAGCCAACACCGGCAAGAGCTAAAAGATCGTCATCAATATCAGACATTGTAAATTTATTTGATATATCAATAGGTTTATTGTATGGTTATTATTAATAAATAATGTATAACGTAACACATCGTAAGGTAAACTCTCAATTCAATTTGATTGACATTTTGATTTAAATTCGAAATTTGGGATTTTTCAATTTCGAGGTTACCCGCTCGCTCTCTCTCTGATTATAAGGGGTTTAATATTTTTTTTAAAAGGTATAATGACGTATCTATCAATTCCTATATAACCGAATGTTTAAATACCCATTGGATTGTAATATCGCCTATAACACTATAAACCAAAAAGCGAAAATTAAGTAATGTTGTCTCAGACAGACAATAAGCAGTCTGCTAGACCCACAGCTAAAAGATCACCATCAATTTTAGTTACAGATGCAAGAAAATCACAAATTAAAGCACCTTTTGCAGGTCATAGATATGATAATCAAAGAAAGAATAATGAACAAAGAAATATATCATCTAATATTAGACAGAAATCAAATTTAGGTGGATTACCTAAATTATCAAGATCATCATCATCGAGATATAGTGATATTTCTGTTTCAAATATGATTTCTGATATAAGTGATATTCCATCATCAAGACAGAGAGAACCTACTTTTTTAGGTAATAACAATGGTGGTAGTTCATTTAGGTTACCAAGAGGTAATGGTGGTAGACAAATACCGTCTTTAACAAAAACATTACCATCAAGAAGTTCTAAAATTACACAAAAATTAGTTCTTATTCCAGATGATTCAGAGAGGTCAGGTTCACATATTGGTGAAGAAATAGCAAAATCAACAACTGATAATATTTTTCAAAGTTCATATACTAGAACAAGAGCTGAACAAATGTCAAAGGATCAACGTGCTGAGGAGTATCCTAGAGTTACTGCATATTTAATTGCTGATGGATTTAATTTAAAATTAACTTCGAAATTTTTAGCTAAACATCATATGGTTTCACCAAGATTATATGATGAAATATTATATGTTCCATATTCACTTCCACTTTTACCTGGTGATAATGGTTATAGAGTTCAGTCAAATAATTCTGCAAAGATGCAACATGGTAATCAATTAATGGAAAATTTCATTGATAAATCAGAACAAAGAGATCATAATTATGAATTTTATTCAGGTGAAGATGGTGAACATATTTCAAGAAGTTTTAGAGGTGAATCACCTAAGATGGCGCCTGTTGGATCATCACCACAAGGTAATAATGAATTTGATCCATCTGAACCTCAATTCTTTGTTAGCTCAAGTCCTACTGAAAGTTTAATTGAACATGAAGATGAATTAGAACAACATTCAAAAGATGAAGTAATTCTCTCTGATAATATTGAGACTCATAAAGATGAAACATCAGAATCAAAAGCAAGAAATGCATCAAATAATAATAAATTAAATAGAAGAAAATCATCAAATACAAAAGATTCATCAAATCATCCAGATATGTCAAAATTAGCAGAGATGTTTATTTCAGATTATGGAGTTGTTGTATTTTGGAATTTTTCTGAAATTCATGAAAAAAATATATTAGCTGATTTAGTATTTGCTAAGATTTCATCAAGTGAATTTTCATCATTATATGATGACGATGATGATGATGAAGATAATGAAAATAATAATGACGAAAATGATACATCAATTAATGAAGAAACAGGTTTACAAGATGAAGAATATATTTCATTTATAATAAAACCTGTTCCGGAACATGAGATTGAAACAGAAGAATTTCATTTTGAATATAATAAAGATATACCAACACCTAGAATTTATAACGATATGATTTCATTGAAAAGTGGTGATCATTTAATTAAACTTACGATATCTCATGCAATTGCACAATCATCAAAATTATCAATGTTTGAATCCAAGATGTCAATAATTTTAAATAGTATTTCAAGATTACCTAAGACATTAGCACTTACTGGTAAATTACAAAATTATACAAGAAAGAAATTATTGATTAAAACAGGAAAATTATTTCAATTACGTAATGAAGTTAATTTATCATCAAATATTTTAGATACTCCTGAATATTTTTGGTCAATTGAACCTGGTTTACATCCATTGTATTCAGCAATTAGAGATTATCTAGAAATTGAACAAAGAGTTGAAGTTATTAATGATAGATGCAAAGTTTTCTTGGATTTTTTTGATATTGTTGCTGATTCATTAGCTGAAAAGACAATGAATAAAATTACATATATTTTAATTATGGCTATTGGCTTAAGTGTTTTTGTTTCAATGATTGAAATTTTTATTAGATATTTAATTATTAAAAGATCTTCAGGGGATGATAGTTTAATATAGAGAGAAATATTTTAATTAAGTAGTTATTTATTTAGTTAGATATGTAAGATATGTAATAATTAATATATACGCATTTTTTTTAATCTACTTATTTAGCACCATATTTATTAACGGTTTTACCATCTGGAATAGTAAAGAAAACATATTTACCATCAGTGTTTGAATCTAATCTGAAATAACCTTTTCTTTCGAATTGAATAATATCACCAACCTTCATATCTTTAACATTAATATCAGCAATAGCTTGAGAATGGAATTCAGAAACTGGTGTAATAAAATCTTCAAAGTTATCACCTTCTTCTAATTTATCCTTGGTGATTAAATGATCAAAATCAACTAATTCAACTGCAACGTTTTCCTTAGCTGCTAACCAAGTAAATTTCTTTGAAGTTTTACGGAAATCACCTTCTAAATGTAATTTAGCTTCAATTGAAGTAACAATACCTGAATCATCTTTGTTAACTTTATTAATGATAACATTACCCCAATCCATAAAAGTAACTTCTTCACCATCAGCAACAGTAGCAGCGTCTTCTTGTTCTAATAAAACATTAGAAGAAAAGAAAACTTTCTTGTTACCAACATCTGGGTTTTTCTTATGTTTAGCTTTTTCTTCTGAATAATCTTCAGCTGGACCATCAACGATATGAACAGGAACTGCATTCTTAGCATTAATAGCAGTATGTCTTGGAGCAATTGGATCAATGATTTTCTTATTGGCATTCCAAATAATGTTCCAATCTAAGTTAATAACATTTCTTGAAGGACCTTGAGAAATAACGAAATTCTTTAAACCTTCAACAGTCATACCTCTTCTTCTAACACCTCTAACGGTTGGGAATCTTGGATCTTCCCATGATTCAACATATTTCTTATCAACAAACCATTGTAACTTACGTTTAGAAAGTAAAGTTCTAATAAAGTTAACTCTAGCAAAATCCCAAATATGAACCTTTCTTAATTTTAAAGTAGTTAAGAACCAATCATATTGAGCATTACGGTCACGGTATTCAATAGTTCTTAAAGCATGGGTAACACCTTCTAAAGCATCAACAACTGGAACACAGAAATCATAAGTTGGGTACATTTTCCAAGCAGTACCAGTTCTATGATGTGGAGTTAAATTACATCTATAAATAACTGGATCACGTAAAGTCTTGTTTAAAGCAGTATAATCAATCTTTGCTCTAACACAATTCTTTAAACCTTCTTCAGTACCATTTTTCATTTCTTCAGTGAAAATCTTTAAATTTTCTTCAACAGTTCTATCTCTTCTTGAAGATTTAATACCATCCATTCTTTCGGCTCTCATTTGTTCTAATGGAGTATCATCACAATAAGCATTACCTTCTTTAATCATCTTAACAGCTAAATCGTACATTTCATCAAAGTAATCAGATGAAAAGGTAAGTTTGTCACCTTTAATACCTAATAATTTTAAATCTTCAATAATTGAATCTTGAAATTCTTCCTTTTCTTTAGAAGG
This sequence comes from Wenyingozyma suzukii, assembly GCA_030568155.1. Taxonomy (NCBI): domain Eukaryota; kingdom Fungi; phylum Ascomycota; class Pichiomycetes; order Pichiales; family Pichiaceae; genus Wenyingozyma; species Wenyingozyma suzukii. The sequence goes on from JAJLTK010000024.1 coordinate 109,475, forward strand.
ATTAGTATCATCGAATCTAATAATTAATTTACCATGATAAGCGTCAGCAAAATATTTATTTAAAATAGCAGCTTTAGCATGACCAATATGTAAATATCCAGATGGTTCAGGTGGGAATCTAGTAACGACTTCACCATCTTTAGCATCAATTAAATCAATTTCAAAATTAGCCTTGTGAACTTCTTTCTTAACAGCACCAGAAGATTTAGCTAATTTACGAACTTCAGCTAATGATTTAGTAAATAATTCAACCATACCACCGAATTTCTTGTTAGATTCTAAATATTGATACCATCTAGTGATATTGATATAAACAGAGTTTTTAATAATAGAACCCATAACTGCATTAGCTCTTAAGGAACCCCAAGCAGCAATATCAGCTAAAGAGATAGAATGACCAACGATAAATGAACGGAAATTTAAATGAGCATCAAGTTTTTCTAAATCAGTGGATAATTTTTTAAAATCTCTAACGGTTAAATTTTCATAAGAAAATTTAATCCATTCTTGAGATTCGGATTTAGCTAATAAAACATCTGGGTAAGCATCAGCTAAAGCATTTAAAACATCTGCTGGAGGGGTAATTGAAGTGTTATCACTTTTAACTAATTGTAAAGAAGAATTAACTTCTTTTGAGATGACCTTATCATCGATAAATTCAAGTTTAATTGGAGCATCTTTAGCTTCATTGACGAAAGCAGCAGCAGTTAAAGCTGCATAGTCGACTAATGGAGCCTTACCAGCAATATTCAAAACGTAAGACATTGTATATGTTTTGAATATATAGATATAGAATACAGAGAATACAAAAAGGAAGAGAAAAGAAGAATAAAGAGAGATCTTTATAGCTTTAATTTTGCTTCAATTTTTTTTTCTTCTCGAAGTTTTTTTGATGGAGAGATTTTGCTGAGCTTAGCGGCTAATATTATTAAGGAACTGTTGATGTGGATATGATGATATGATATTGAATCATTAATTGCTTATTATGAGTCATGAATCATTATGATTGTAGACTCTATTCCTTTCTTTTTTTGATCAACACCACTTCTTTTCTTTCCATTAAATACAGAACACAGGAAATAAAAAATCATCACAAGACAATAATAATGAAAAGTTTCACAGCCTTGGAAATTTATTAAAAGAAGAAAAAAAATTTAAACATGTAAAAAATTGAATCATTATTATAATCATCAAATGTTCTTCTTGTTGAAATAATAGTAATAATAACAGTAATAATAATGACTACCGAAATGAATAAAGTATATCCATTAATATCAAGATCAAAAGATGCAACAGTAATTCAACCAAAAGAATTAATTAATTATTCAACTAATGATTCAAATGAAATTGAATTTAATAAACCAAATTTAAAATATTATTATTTTCCAGATAGTCAAATTGATATTGGAATTGATTTACAATCAGGTTATAAAGATTTTGAATTCTCCAATGATGTTGCTGGATTAGATAATTTATTAGAAGGTATTATAAAACATGAAAAATCTACAGGTGTAAAAAGTAATTGTGATATAATTACTTGGAGAGGAATAATGAAATCATTATTTGTTTTACCTTTTGATAATTCAAATGAAATTTATTTTGATATTGTTTGTTTTGATGGACAATTATTTATTGATTTTTCACAAGAATCAATTGATTTAAAATTAAAAGAATCAGGAACAAGAGATGACAGACAAGAAAGATTTATGTATTCCGGTTTTAAATTTGAAGCAGTGACAACATTATCTAAACCATGGTCTGAATGTTCACGTAAAGAAATTGAAAATCGTCATAAACAAAAAATTTTAAATTCAAAAGAACAGTATTGTTCAATCGTTCAAACTGGGTTTGGTAAAGTTAAATTAATAATGGGTGCAGAAATTGATTGTTGTTGGAATTATAAACCAACATCAGGTAATTTATTATCAAATTATATGGAATTAAAAACAACAAAAATTATAACAAATAATAATGCATATTTTTGGTTTCAAAAAAAATTATTTAATACATGGGCTCAATGTTTCTTAGTTGGTATTTCAAAGATAGTTTATGGATATAGAGATGATAATCTTATTTTACGTGATGTAGAGACGTTTAAAACTGAAGAAATTCCATTATTATTATTGAAAGATGAAATACCTAATCAACAGCAACAACAGAATGGAAAGAAAGTTAATAAATGTATGGATTCATTGAAATTTTTCATTGGATTATTAAATTGGGTAAATGAAAATATACCAAAAGATGATGAAATATCTGCATGGCAAATTTCTTATAATCCAAATACAAATAAAAATTATATTAATTTAAAGAAACATGATGATGATAGGGCTAAAATAATACATTCAAAAATGATTAGTGAAAATTTTAAAGAATGGAGAAATTCATTAAAGGCAAAGAAATGAATTAAAATAAAAAAATCGTAACGTAAAATTCTTCTTTATATATCTATGTGCACTATATAATTAATATTTATCAATAATATGTCTACCAGCTAATGGACTTGTTGTATATGAACCACCTGATGGAGGTGGATTTAATCTTAATTCTGAATTTTTTAATTTACGTAATTGAAAATTATCTGTATCAGGAGTATAATAAACTGATGATGAAATAAGATTTGAATTATTAATTTCATTTTGTTCTTCGTCATCGTCATCATCATCTAATGGTTCATTACTTATTAATTTTCTTCTAGGAGATGATTCACGAATATATGATACTTGTTGTTGTAATTGCTGTTGAGGAGGTTGTTGTTGGTAATTGTTTTTATTATTGTGATCATTAATTGAAAAATTACGATATGCACCAAATGCAGTATTTGTAAAAATTAATGAACCAACGGTAATTAATAAAATTGTAAATATAGATTTCCATGAAATAGGTTTAATAAAACCATTTATAATTTCAGCAAATGTTTCAGCTCCAATTCTTGCTTTACCAACAGCAGTTGGATCACGATTCATACATTTTTCCCATGACATACATGAATTTTCTAATGCAGGAACTCTTGAACCTGGCTGACAATTATTACGAAGATATTCTCTTGAACATAAACTTATTTCTTGTAAAACATCAGATGCATAACCTTCTATTTTATTTTCAACATCTGCTTGAATTGTTCTAACAAATATATAAACAAAATATCCAATAATTGATAAAATTAAAATATTAAAAAGTAATTGTAAATAAAGTGATAAAACATAAGGTACTGAAGGATCAGTTAAAATTTTATGAAATGTTGATTCTTGTGGTGGATGTGAATTATATCGTTTTATAATTAAATCGCTATTATTATCTCTATTTCTTGTTTTCCTACTACTATTAAGTTGTCTTTCGATTTCCATATCAGTATCATCAGTATCATCAATAAGACTTTCATTGTTATTATTTACATTATCATTATCATTATCATTATCATTATCATCATTAATATCGTTATTATTATCATTATTATATTCAACAAAATTTATACGTCTTGGAGATTTCATACTTGTTGGAGACCTCTGTCTTGTTGGTGAATGACTTGATTGTTTTAATTTACTTGATGGAGTAAATATTATTTGTTGTTTTGGAGTCTTTATTAATTTTTTGGATTTCTTTGATGTTGTTGATGATGGAGTTGATACTGATTTTATTGGTGATGTTGATTTATAAGCTACTGAATTCTTTAATATTGATTTTCCTGGTGATGCATTTGATTTAGGTATATTCTTTGTAATAGTTGGTGTGGAAAATGAAAGATTTGAAGGTTGTCTATTTAATTTATTTGAATCTAATAACGGAGTTGAATTAATTATGTTATCTTCATTAAAATTTAATTTTGAAGGTGAAAATAATTTACCTTGTTTACTTTTACGTAAAGTAGCTAATAATTCAGTTGTTATTGGGCCATTATTATTTTCATCATTAATATCAATTGGAGTTAATTGAATGGCTTTATTTAAATCATCCATATCTGATGAATTTATAGTTGTTGTTGTTGTTGTTGTTGTAGTGTTTAAATTAGTTGATGATATATTTTCTTGGGCTGTATAAAACCCAGAATCTACCTCTGTCATTTTGGTATGGATATATAGTTGATATATTTATATTAAAACTGATGTATTGATTGATTAAACAAGATCAAAGACAAAGACAAAAACAAAAACAAAAACAAAAAAAATAAAGTAAAAGAAAACACAACTAAAACCATAAAAGTAACCCTCTCTCATTTGCGGGTACCGCTATCGGTTCTTATTAACCTTTTTAAAATTATATTGTGAACTTTTGATTATTATTATTATTTGATTATATTATTACTTCTTTGGTTCTTTATTATATCTTATCTTATTATAATACATTATTACACAATGAGAGCTTCAGTACAGCAGCTTGCTAAGCATGTTCCTTTAATTAAATTTATTGGTGGTCCGCATAAAGCTCATAGTATGTTTCTTCGTTTCCCCCTTTTGGTTAAGTAATTTTTGGTTTACCTATTACTTCCCCATATTTATGTTTTTTTTTCTTCTTTTTTTTACTAACTATTATTATTTATTACATCACATCAAATAGAAGTTAATTTAGGTCCACATGCTTGTGCTCCAGATGGTTTAATGCCATCAAAGGCTTCCGCCTCCGCTTCGTTCGCTTCTTCGGTACCTAATGTTCCATTTGAATCAAGAAATATTTTATCAAGTAGATTTAGATACTCTCCAATTGAAGAATATGAAATTGATGGTGTTAATTCTGGTGGTGCTGATTCAGTTAATGCTTAATTTAAAAAAAAAATGAAAATGATTGACTTATAATTTATTTATTATTATTATTATTAAAATATTGAGATTATTTATTTCTACTTTATTTTTTTTATTTATACACTACACTTAACTTATTAGTGGTTTCACCCTTTTCTACTCTCCTTATACGTATTCCTTATATCCCCATCCTATATATAATATATTGAAATAAAATAACAATAATAAGAAAAAACACGCAAATAGTCACAAACGGTGTCAGGTGTTCTATTAATTCTACCATTTCTGAAAGATCGCCGAGTTTTGTTAAATTTGGAAGTAAAAATTGGCCTTCTCAATATTAGAGAGTTCAAATATAAAGGGTTTGATATTATTATTAATCTTTAGATCATTCATTTAATACTTCGTTTAATCACATGCAGAACTTCCCTCCTCGTCAGGGCGGTCCCCAGCAACAACAACAGCAACAACAGCAACAACTTAATATAAGAATGTTATCACAATTTTTAAACCCTCAAAATAATAACAATGCTTCTGCTGCCAATGGTAATGGTAATGGTAATGGTGGATCAACTAATAATATACCTGCTACCGGTACTGGTAATACAAATAATGGTAATGCCAATACTACAGGTAATGGTGGCCAATTACCTTTAAATTTAATATCACCACAATTACAAAATAGAAATATACCTCAACAACAACAACAACAGCAAGTTAATTTACAACAACAAATATTACAACAACAACAACAGCAACAACAACAGCTTGCTGCTCAAAGATTAGCACAAGCCCAAGCTGAAGCTCAACAACAGCAGCAACAACAGCAACCAATGGTTAGAGAAGTTTGGGCTGATAATCTTGAGACTGAAATGTTAGTTATTAGACAATTAGCTGAAAGATATAATCATATTTCTGTATCAACAGAATTTGCAGGTATTGTTTCAAGACCAATTGGTTCATTTAGATCAACTAAAGATTATCATTATCAAACAATGAGATCAAATGCGGATTTATTAAATATGGTTCAAATTGGTATAACATTAAGTGATGAAGATGGTACAAGACCTGAAAGAGTTCCATCAACTTGGCAATTTAATTTTAAATTTGATTTAGAAAATGAAATGTTTTCAAAAGATTCAATTGATGCATTAATTACAACAGGTATGAATTTTAATAGATTAAAAGAAAATGGTATTGATCCATTTGAATTTTCACAAGTTTTAATTGATAGTGGTTTATGTTTAATTAAAGATGTTACATGGATAAGTTATCATGCAGGTTATGATTTTGGTTTTTTAATTTCTTCATTACTTAATAGAAGTATGCCATTTTCAGAAGAAGAATTTGAATGGTGGTTAAAGACTTATTTTCCAAATTATTATGATATTAAATTTATTTCAAAATTTATTACTAAGAATCAAAGATCAACATTAGAATCATTAGCTGAAGAATTAGGTGTTATAAGAAATGTTAATTTAGGTTTTTTACAAGTTGGTGGACAATCAGTATTAACTCATTTATGTTTTTGGGAAATGAAAAGATTATTAAATTCATTAGATTTTGAAAATTGTAGAAATCAAATTTGGGGTTTATCAAGTAAAGATGAAGAAGTATTAATGGGAAATAATATATTATCAACACCAACAAGTGGTACTAATGGTAATAACGGTAATAATAATAACAGCAGCAATAATAATAATAATAACACCAATGGTAATGCACTATTAAGTGTATTACAAGGAGGAGTTAATAATAATAATAATAATTCAACAAACAATTCAACATCACAGCAACAACAACAATATTTCCAACAACAACAACAACAACAGACTAATGACCAATTAAAGAACGGAACCTCGTCAGGTATAATGTCACCACGCATGGCAGGATATTATACTAGAGCATTGTAAATTAAGTATTAAGTAAGTATTATAGTTTATTTAATAAAAATTGAAGTAACTAAACACGTGGTGGTAAGTAAAAGAAAGACGATCGACCGCTCTAACAAAATTTCCCGCGATCTTCAAAAATCCAAAAATTCATCAAAAAAAATCGACAATTTTCACTCAGTCATAAATATATTTCAGTAAAACCTAGATCAAATTATATTATATTATAATAATAATTTTTACTCTATTAAAAGAGTTTATACCACCTTCTCCCTTAATCTTCCAATCTACATTCACTGTATTCCCTTATTCCCTCAATTCTCTCCTTCAATTTATTGAGATTTTCATTCTAATTTATTTATTTATTTTACAAGGGCAATAATTTTAAAAGGGAAGGTCGATCATCATATCATCATATATTCTAAAACAGCTCAATATAAACATTATACATTTACATATATATATTACGCATATTTTAACAATTTAAACACTTACTTCATACATATATCCCCATTCATTAATTCACCCATTCATCCCCAATTCATATATATCCTAAAATCTATAAAACATGTCAGCTAATCAAGGAACAGAAGCTATTGCATTAGCATTTTGTCAATACTATTATAACTTATTAAATAGTAATCATAATAAATTATATCAATTATATACAAAAGATGCAATAATCAATCATAATGATTACAAGAATCCATTTCAAAAATCAGATAATTTAATTGGTCAAGATAAAATTAAATTACATTGGTTAAATTCAAAATTATCAGGATCAAAAATAATGATTTCATCAGTTGATTCTCAAAAATCTTGGAATAATTCAATTTTAATAGTTTGTGTTGGTGAATTGGTTGTTGAAAATGAAGTTGATGATAATAATCAAGAAGAAGAAATTCAATTAATTGATGATTATGATTATGAAATTTCTCCATCTCATAAATTTGTTCAAACTTTTTTAATTGTTCCATCAGGTAAATTATCATATGATTTATATAATGATTTCTTAAAATTCATTCCAGATATTGATGATAAAGATGTTGAAGATATTATAGTTGGTGAACCAACAACTGCAACAAAAGAAGAATTAATTGAAGAACTAGAACAACAAGAGCAAGAACCAGAAGAAGAATTTGTTGTTGTTGAAAAAGAACAACAACAAGAAGAAACTACTCCAGTATCAACTCCAATTGTTGTTGAAGAAACTGCAGAAGTTGTTGTTCCTGAACCAAGTCCAGTTAAAGAAACTCCAAAAGTTGTAGAAACACCAGCAGCAGCAACAGAAACTAAACCTGTTGATTTACCAGAAAAACCAAAATCTTCTTCAAATGAAGATCAAAATAATAATAAAGAATCAAAATCTAAATCAAATAGTGAGACAAAACAAAATGGTAATACTAATAACAACAATAATAACACTGAAATAAAACAAGAAGAATCATCAACTTCAAAACGTGCACCAATGAATTACGCTTCAGTTGTAGCTTCAACATCTACTCCAACTACAACAACTACTACCCCAACTTCTTCTATCCCAACTGGACCAGCTGCTTCAACTAATAATAATACCGCTTCATCTTCAAAACAATCTAATGGTTCAACCAATTCAACTCCTGCATCTTCAACACCTTCACCTTCTGTATCATTATCTAATACCACTAATAATAATAAATCATCTAATAAGAAGGGTGAAGATAAATCAAATCATAACAATAATAATAATAATAATAATAATTCAACACATTCACAACAAGAAAATAATTCAGATTCAAATAATAATAATAATAATAATAATAACAATGATGATAAAAATGATTCAGGTTTCATTATCACAGGTGGTAAGAAACATAAAACATCATTTTTTAATAAAGATGGAACACCAGTATATCCAGTATATGTTAAAGGTGTACCTGAAGGAACAACAGATGTTGAACTTACGAATTTCTTAGAATCTAAATTTGGTAAGGTTTATAGTTGTAAAGTTGATAAACGTGTTGGATTAGTTGATTTTATTAAATCTGATGCTCAAAGTAATGCAATTTTAGAAGGTTCATGTAATTTTAAAGGATCTAAAATTGATATTGAACCAAGACAACAAAAAGCTTCAAAAGATAAAAAAAAGAAAAATCCACGTGTAACTACAACTGATAATGATGGGTATAGAAAAGTTGGTAAATAAATTAAAAGAGAAAATTAAAAAAAAGTACCATAAAATAACATATAAAAAAACCAAAAAAAAAAATCTTTAAAATATATATATAACTTCATTAAATAAAACTAAAAAAAAAAAAACATAACAAATCTAAAAATATTTTACTTCATTTAAATAAGTAATTAAAATTAAAATTATATTATATTTACGGTTTTGATTAAATAAGATTTTTAAAAGAAAAAACTATATATGGAAAGAAAAGGTATTAAGAAAATTAAGAGAAAAGAAGAAATAATGATAATCTAACCAACCGTATTTAATAATAATAATAATAATAATAATAATAATGATAAAATGCTAATTATTCATTCTTAATTCTCTAAGATTTTCTCTACAACTGATTGTTGTGTATCAAAATCATCAATTCTAATTTTTTTAATATTTAAATTTCTTAAAGCTAAAATGATTTTATCTTGTGGGAACCCCATATCTTTAAAAATCTGTACTGTTGATTTTTCAATTCCATATTTAGCACATTCATCTTCTTTTTCAATTGGTTTTGATGGAATACTGGATGTAGTAGTACTTGATTCACCACCAACTTTAACTGGTGCATTATCATTTGGTGCATATACTCTTGTCCATGCAGCAGCAGTTTCTGCGAATTTCTTTGGATCAGTCATATATATCTTAGCAACTTGAGCATCTTGTGGATCAGTTGGTTCAGGTGATTGTAATAAACTTTGTAATGAAATTAATGAAGCTTTAAGTGTTAAAATTGGTGTCCAATTATCTTTTAATATATCAAGACAAATAGCACCAGTTTGAGATGAAATATTTGGATGATAAATCTTTGTATCGAATTTCATAATAGGAGGCTTGAAGGGGTATTCATCTGGGATTTTAATATCAACTTCAAATAATCCACCTTCATATGGAGTTGATGGTGGTCCAATAAAAGTTCCTTTTAAATGAGTTATATCATCTTCAGATACAAAATTTAATGTAATACCTGATTCTTTATCTTTTCTAACATCATCTAATTCTTTTCCGAGTCTTTTAACTTTTGACATGATTGATTGATTGATTAATTCGATTGATTGGTTTAGTTTTAGTTTTTAAGAAATTGAAAAACGGATCAATATTTAGTCGTTTGATTGAAAATGTTGATTTGAAAATAACAAAAATATACAAAGAATTGAATATATATATAGCTAGTTATAATATAATCTGGTAATATATATATATGAATATATCTACTCGTAACTTATAAGAAAAAGCGTACAGTTAATCAAATAGATTAATGAAAAAGAGAAGAAAGAAGAAACAAAGACAGAAAATCCAGAGCTCTTTTAGTAATCTCAATTTCACTTTCACTTTTATGATCTTTCATATTTTTGTTCTTCGGCGAATTAGGAAATTTTATGTATGCAAGACTATTTACGTGGTAATTTACAAAAAATACTATATTATTATACTATTTAACTTATATACCTAACCTTATAACATCTGTCTACGTGCTTCACCACCATCTTCATTATTATTACTATTGTTATTATTACTACTACTTCCTTCAGCACCACCATTTAAACTATCTAAAAATGCATGATGAGTAGTACGTCTGGTAAAAATTTGTTTGATTAAAAATAAAAGCATAAATAAAACAGAAAGTCCACCAACGATTAAATAACAAATTGCTAATGAAAAATGTCTACCACCAAGAATACTTGATGTTGAAATTACAATTGATTTTGTACCACCAAATATTGAAACAGGATAATTTAATTCAATATCAATTGAATAAGTTCCTTTGGATAACGTATCACTTTTATTCTTACCATATAATTTCATAAATGATGGTAATGCTGCTGTTTTCATCCAATTTAAAAACAATTCATCTTGGGATAAATCAGGAATATTTGTATCATTATAACCATCTGGATATTTCTTAGCCCAATTTAAAGGCGGTACAATTTCACTTGGTGTATATTGAGTTTTTTTATAAGTTTTTTTATCAGATGACCAAGCAATTCCTTGTTGTGAAAATTCATATTCAGTATCTGAATCACTAACTAATACAGGTGATGAAAATGTATCATTAAATAATGAATTGGCAACTAATCCACATGGATAAACTGCTTTACCATCTCTTTCAGCCATTGGATCACAATCGCTACCTAAATCACCTGCTGCAACTGCATGACCTTTTAATTGTTTCCATGAGTATGAATTAACGTATTTTCTATGATTTTGATAAAAATTCGTAAGTTTATAATATAAATATAATGGTGGTTTAATATTATCTGGAACATTAAATTCAATTGTACAAATTGCTGTATATTCATCATCGTCATCTGATGTTGTTGTATTTGTAAATTTCCATTGTGGTTCACTTTCAAATGATTTTTTAAAATGTGATGAAATATACTTACTTGGAATTTCAGAATATGTTGAAGTGGCTAAATCTTGACATTTGGTATAATCAACTTGAATAATTTGAATATTATAAACAGTATACATAAATCCAATCCCAATTGGTATACAAATAACAGCAACCATGAATAAAAAAGGTAATACAACTTTAGGTACAAGAATAGGCTGCCATGCTTTTAATCTTTGTTGTCTAAATGCTGTATTTGGTGGTCTTCTTGATTTTTCTCTATTATTCTTTGTTGATTCATTAAATGGATTTGATAAATCATCTTCATCTTCATCATCATTTAATCTTTTATTGCGACGACGTAATAAATTTGAAAACATTATTATTATTGCTGTTTCAATTAATAATAATGTTTATGTTTATTAAATGTATATATCTATCTATAATAAATAAAATAAAGTAAACCCTTGACTTATTGCTATTACTATTACCTTTTACGTATTCTTTCTTTCTCTCATCTCAAATCTCACATATCCGAAAAAAAAGTTCCACGCCTCCTTTGTTTAAATGGCTGTGTTTTCTTAGTTATTTTTACTTTACTTTGAAACACTTTAACAATAAAGAACAAAAAATGCATTAATATATGGACATTAAATAAAAGATGGGTAGTAGTGGAAAATAAATAACTATATAGAGATATAAAAATAAAAACAAAAATAATAAAGATAATAAAAATAAGGAGAGATAGAAACATAAGCACTAAAATACAATATAATAAGAATGAAAAAAAAATTAAAACATAAAAAATTAACTAATTAGCAGCAATACCTGGTGAATTTTTAATATGAAGTAATAATGAATTAAATATAGTTTCTAATTCAGGTGATGATTTTGTAAATGGTAATTCAAATAAATTAAATTCACTATTTTTTAATAATTCAGTAAATGTAATTAATAAACCCCATGGATGTGGTTTATGACATGTAATTCTTTCTAATAATACTCTTGTAATTAATTGTTGAATTTGTAATCTTGATTCATCTGAATTCCAAATTGATTGGGATCCAAAGAAATGTAAAATAAGACAACTAAACCAATGAGTATGAGAATTTGGATATCTTAATTGATTAACAATTGCTTGTAAAATTTCAAATTGTAATTCAATTGATCCATCTTGAATTATACTTGATAATAATAAAACTTGAGATGATTTTTGATTAAATGATAATGAATTCTTTGGTCTTTCATCAACTGCATTCATACCAATATATAATACTAATGAATTAATTAATTTAGTATCATATGATCTTTTAGAATAACCAATACCTGCTTCTTTAATTGGTTCAGATAAATCTAAAAATGAAACAATATTTTTTAATAAAGTATTTGATGGAATACGTAAATAATTATCAATTGATTTTTTCATATTAACAAATTCATTTAAATTATGAATTGGTAATTCTAAAATTTCTGGTGATTTACCAATTTCTGGTAATAATCTATCAACTTTTAATCCAGGTTGGAATGGATCTGGAATAACAATTGATTTTGGAGCTGCTGATAAGATCATATTTCTCAATTGAATAAATGATGGTGATAAAATTCCAACAAATTTATTTGAATAACTTGATAAAAATTCAGGATAATCATGTAATATAACAAGACAAATTCTTAAAGTACCTTTATAAATAACAGTAATTGATTCAGGTAATGGTTTTTCAGTAACATAAATACTTTGGAATTTTAATAAAACAGAAAATAATGTTGAATATTTAGACCAACCTTCTTTATTTGGTAATTCTAATAAACATGGTAAAAACATTCTATGTGACATTAATGAAATCCAAGCAAATGTAAAACCAGGAAAAGCAATTGGTTGTAAATATAATAAGAAATCAGCTAAAGTTAAATAAAATTGTGAATTAAAAGCAATCAAATTTGGAATTTCTTCTTCATCATCAATTAATAAAAATTGATTTGAATAATTTGTTGCCCATTCTGATAAAAGAGTTGAAAAAAATCTAAAATATGGTCTTTCATTAAAATTTGAAACTGAAGTTTGATGATCATTTGCAAATGCTAAAATAATAATTGATAATAATGATTTAAAAAATTTAACTCTTGAATTACCATCATTATCTTCTTGAATTAAAATAAGATTAATAATTAATTTAGCTAATGAATCAACTGAATTATAAGTATCAATAACAACTTTTTTAACAGAGTCATTCTCTTTCATAAAAGCAATAGCAGACATTTCCATAGCTGTAGTGAAAAATAAAACTAATTGTTCAGGATTATTTAATAAACCAGATGAAAATAATTGAATAATAAAAAATTTTTGAATTTCAATATCATCACTAAATTTAACAATTTTAACCCATTCAGCAAATACATAAGCCATACGATCTTTTTTATTATTTGAAGCAACACTAGCTAATTTAATACTTTCAAATTTTAAATCAGATTCATTTAATTTACCAATAAATTTAACAACAGATTCATTAGTTGTTGATGATGAAACATCTAATGATTTTAATACCCAAATAGTATTAATAAAATCAGAACGTAAAGCAAATGAAGAATTAGAAGGATCATTTGGTAATACTAAACTTTCAATTAATTCAACAGCAAATTTAACAATTTCATCATGATTTTCTCTATTTTCTTTAATTGATTTACTTAAACTTAAATCTAATTCAGGAACAGAGACTAAACTTGCTAAAATTAATTTATAAATAATTTCAGAATTATATCTACGATTATCATTTGAACTTAATAACCAATAAGAAACAAATTTAGAAGCATTACTTGATCCTTCACAAATGGTATCAATTAAAACAATAGCTAATTCAACTAATAAACCAGTTTTCTTTGGTGAAAATAAAATATTTAAACAACTTAAAATTGTTTTAATATAAATATCATCAAGATTAATTCTTAAACAAACACCAATAATTTCAGCAACAAATGATCTAGCTTGATTATCACCTTCAATATCCTTCATAGTTAATTGTGGATTAGAAGTACAGAATAAGATTAATGCATCAATTAATTGTTGAATATAAGCAGCAGCTTGATCACCACCTCTTTGATTATCAACAGCTTGACCACCAGGAGCAGCACTTGCAGCTCTATCTTGTTGTTGTGGTTGTTGTTGAAGTTGTTGTTGCATTTGAACTGGAGTAGAACCTGCAGGAACTTGAACTTGTTGTTGTTGTGATGGATCAGCAGAACCAATAATACCACCATCAATTTCACCACCACCAGAAATATTACCAAATTGATTAATTTGTTGTTGTTGTGGAGGAGCTAAACCTTGTTGACCAGGTAATTGTTGTTGTTGTTGTTGTTGAACTAATCTATGTCTACCAAATTCTTCATAAACAGTAAATTGTTTATTAGTAATACCACCCTGTTTTAAACCTAATGGTTCAGGTAATAAAACAGCATATCTTGAAGCATATTGAGTATCAATAAAAGGTTGATCATTGCCATTATTCCTTGAATCTTTAAATTGACGTCTTAAAGCAATAGCAGGTAACATTAATTCATCTAAATCTTGAACTGATTTATCCATTGCAGCTTTTTGAATTACAGCACAAGCTAATTCTAAATTATCATTAACGGCATGTGGAATTTCTTCTAAGATTTCATTACCAAATTGACCAGCAGCACCAATAGCTGTAATATATTGATATAAGTTAACTTGAATACTTTCACGTAATAAATCAGTACATGAAATATGAGTTAATGATTCAGATAAATGACGAACGGTATTAATATAAGCTCTTCTTAATTTTAATTCATCAACTTCAAGTGAAAAATCTTTTAATACTAAAGCTTTTGTAGTAACTAAAGCAACTGAATTAACACGATTAACAACTGGTGGTAAAACTTCTTTAACAGATTTAGTCATAGATAATTGTAATAAACGTTTTAAATTTGGATGAGTAACAAAAATACTATTACCATTCAAATTTTCAAATGAACTAACTAATGATTGTTGTTGTTGATCATAACCATTATCACCACCTGGAATTTGTTGTTGTTGTTGCTGTTGTTGTTGTTGTTGTAATAAATGGCCAAGTTGTTGTTGCTGTTGCTGTTGATGTTGTTGTTGTTGTTGTTGTTGTTGAGCAGCTAATAAACGTTGTTGTTGTAATTGTTGTAAAACATTTAATTGTTGTTGAGCTTGTAATTGAGGAACACCACCTTGTTGTTGTTGTTGTTGTTGTTGAACTTGAGCTTGTAATTGAGCTAATTGACCAGCAGCACCTGGATGAAGTTGTTGTTGTTGTTGTTGTTGTTGTTGTTGAATAACTTGATGAGGTAATTTCTTATCAGTTAAAGCTAATTTTGCCATTTGAATTAAATTCATTTGAGATAATTTAAATTTTTCAAATTCACCAGGTGTATGTTCTCTAATAATTTTTGATGGTTCAATTTTTTTAAGATCAATTTCTAATGAATTACATAAAACTTCAACTTCAAATTTTAAATTTAATTTTAAATTTGCAACTTCATATAATTCTTTTAAAACTTGTAATATACCTAAAGTCCAAGGATTTGGATATTGGAAAACTTTTGATTCTTTTGTTTGATCTAAAACCTTGCAAACAAATGGAATAATAATTTCTAATTTAGAATCATCATAAGCTTCAGCTAATAAAATCTTAAATGCAATATTTTTATTCTTAATTGGTAAATTACGATGTAATGTAATACGACCTAACCATGAACCTAAAGCTTTTAAATGAGATCTTTCAGCAGAACTTAATGAATCAGTTGAATCATTTGATTTATTAAATGAATGAACAATATTTAATAAAGCAGCAATTTGAAGAAATGTAACTTTTAAAACATGGTAATCAAAAAGTGGTGAATTAAATGTATCAACAATTAATCCATATAAATTTTGATTATTAACTTCAGTTCTAGCTCTTTGAATAACTAAATAATCAGCAAACCATTTATAATAATTTGGTAATAATAAATCTTTTAGTTCACCAACTCTTGATTCTGAATTTGATTCAGTAAGATTATTAACGATAAATAAAACTTTATCTAAAATATCACTTTCTGGAGCTCTTTGAGAAACATCACCATTAAATGATAAATAACCATTAAATGAACTAAAAGAAGTTGGTGTAGATTCTTCAGGAATATCTTCAAGACCTTTAGCATTACCAACAGCAGTGCCTGAACTAGAAGCAGTAGCACCAGCACTTGTATTAGAACCAGCAGTTGTAGTTGAAGCATTATTATTATTATTATTATTATTATTATTATTATTACCACCATCTTCAGGTAAAGCAGTACCATTCATAACAGAATTACAAATTCTAAATAATTGAGGTTGAGTTTGTAAATTTGGAATTTCAACTAACATTGAACAAAATTTTGGAAATTCTGGAAATCTTTTAGAAAATGAATATAAAGCTTGAATTGCAAATTTAAACATATTTGATTCTAATGGTTGTTTAGCACTATCTAAAATATATCTTAAAGCAATTGATAAAGCAGATCCATCAACTAATTTATATAAAATAATATTACCAAATAAAACTGATGTAATAGCTAAAGCTTGAACAGGATATTCTGGGAAAAATCTAAATTCATCTAATAATGAATGAATCATACAAGCAAATACATCTTGATCATGAGGATTATCAGAAACTCTTAATCTTTGTAACATATTAATAATATCTTTAATTTCAATTTCTGAATTATACATTTTTTGATAATAAGCTTTCATTTCTTTTTCAACATCAACTGAAAAATTATTTGTACCACTGTTTGCTAAAATTGCATTATCATGACCTTGACCAAAATTAATTAAACGTGGATATGCTTGTAAACAAAGACCTTGTAAATTTTTAAATCTTTCAAATAATTCATTATTATTATTTGATGGAGGTAATTGTTTTTTAGATAATAATTGTAATAAGAAATAAATAGTTTCTAAATTATTTGATTTTTGATTGTTGTTATTATTGGTGGTGTTATTATTGCTATTGGTATTGGCATTATTATTATTACCATTTTGAGCATTTTCATATTCTAAAGTAGCTTTATTTTCTAAATATTCAACAATTGATTTAAATACTATTATTTCATTATTATTATTATTTGTTGAATCATTAATTTTTGAAATAATAAATTCTTCAAAATTTTTCCAACCAAAATTAGCAAATTCAATTGAATATTTTAAAATATCATTAGAATCATTTAAATTATTTAATATAGTATTAATAACAACTTCATTTTTATTAATTGAAATTAAATTTGAAATTTTAATTAATGAATCATTTGATTTTCTAATTTCATAATATTTAACTAATAATTTACCTAATTCAATTGAATTTAATTTTTCAAATTTATCAAATATTAATGATAAATAAGGTGAATTAATATCTAATAAAGAAACAATAAAAGTTTGCATAATATTAATTATAATATCATTTTCAGGTAAATTTGGTAAATCTTTTAATAAATCTAAACAAGCAATTGTAATATATTCAGGAGTTAATCTAAAATCTTTATCAAAAATTGAATTTATAATTTCATTATTAAGAGAATTTCTTTGTAAAATAGCAATTGTTTTAACTTCTAATTTAGCAATTGATTGAAAATATAATAAAGAATTTCTGGAATTATTTGTATCTTGTTCAACTGTTGGTTTTAATTTTAAATCTAATAAATTAATACCTGAATTATTATTTGATTGATAATTTGCATTTAAAGTATGTAAGCCAGTTAATAATTGAGATAAAATTTCAATTGGTAAAAATTCACAACTTAAATTTAAAAATAAATCAATTTGATTATCATTTAATGAAGATAAAAATGTTGATAATGATAATAAAGTCATTTGAGCTTTTGAGTTAATATCTTCAAGATTTTTAATTATATTTGTTAAAATTAATTTCCAATCAAGATTATTTGAATTATTCATTAAATTAAAATTATTTTTTAAATTATTACCTTGATTTATAGCATCATTTAAATCTTTTGGTAAAGAATCAGGATATTCATTAACACCTGTTGAATTTGGAAATAAGATTTCAGTTAAAATTAATTGAATATGATTTGATAAATTAGTTGAATTTATAAATTTTGTATTAACAACAGAAGCTAAAGTTGTTGAAGTAAATAATTGGGGCCAACCCATTTCTTTAATAAATTGTTCAGATGACATTTTTTGAATATTTATAACAAAGTTTATAATATGTGTACTACTAAGAATTAATAAAGGTTCTTCAATTGATAAATATGAAAAATAAATATATTTTGAAAATAATGGTATATGATCAGATTCTAAAAATAATGAAGTAAAAATTAAAATATTTCTTTCAATTGTTAATCTATTAAATTTTCCAAATAATGAATTAATTTCAAAATCTTTTGAAGAAGTAATTAAATTTGAACAAGTTAATTCAGGAGTTTGAAGAGAAAGTTTTGAATTTGGATATTTTTTATTAATATCAATACAAATTAATTGAATAATAACTTTTGAAGTATTTAAAAATTCAAATAAATCTTTTAAATTAAATTGATCTTGATGATTATATAAGATCTCAATTAAAATATCTCTTGATTTTGAATTATTAAAATAATAAATTAATTCTTCAGAAAATAATAAACTTGGATAAGAAGATAAAGAAGATTTTTTTTCTTTAAATTCAATTAAAACAGCAAGAAAAACTTTTTCAAAAAAATGAAAATAAAATGATGGAAATGAATTTAATAAATGATGAATTTGTTTAAAAGTTGATAAAAAATTATCCTTATCTAATTTAAAAAATAAAGTATTTAATTCAATTAAAATTGGAGAATTTGTTAAATGTCTATCTGTTCTATCAAAATCGGTAGAAGAAGTGGTAGTAGTAGCTGTAGATGATGCCTTAATTGAAGGAGGATTGGCCCTTGAGCCTTTTGAATCAGATGAAGAAAACACTTGGTGAAAGGGCAATATTTAAACGGCCCTAATTTATAATCACTTAATAATAAAAAAAATTAATAATATAAAAAAATTAAATTGATTTCTCTAAGCTTTTGATTTTTATTTTGAGTAGATGTTGTTTTAAAAAAAAAGATGTTTTATTTGTTTTTGTTAATTTTTTTTTCTTTAAAAAAAAAAGAGATGCCTAATATAAGTTAAGTAAATATATGTACAGATGAATAATAAATGGGCAAAAAACAATTAATAAAAACTTTTTTTGTATAAATCAAAAAATTGAGTTAAAATTTAACAAATTGGAAAATAAAAATAAAAAAAAAACAAATATTAAAAAAGAAAGAGAGATGAATAAATCAATCAATTAAAATAAGTGTAACTAAAAAAAGTGGGGGAATCAGTTAATCTATTTAAAAAATAAGTAAGTAGTATAATTAAAATAAAATTTAAAAAAAACAAACACTTTGTCTTCTTTGTGTAAGCTTTACTAAACTTTACAATTTAACATTTCTCTCTTTCAATATTTGTTTGTCTCTCACATTTCTCCTTTCGCTTTCGCCATCATCAATTATCGTCGTCTTTTTACTTTGTCTGCCATTTTAGAGGTCGGGTTTTCTGTGGGGGTTAATAGAGGTGTGAGGTGTGAGGTGTTATTGTGTTTTTGGGGGTGGTGGCATGGGTTTAGTCGTTTAGTCGTTTCGGCTCATAATAATAAACTGGTGTGAAATTCAACGAAATACAATTAATTATGTCCCACAATTTAACTTTTAGATTATTAACTAATTTTGCATCATCAGATAATCTCCTTTTACTTACTTGTATTCCTCTCTTTTTTTTATTTTATTCTTTCTATATATTATTATTTATTATTGTTATTGTTATTGTTATTGTAATAATGATACAGTTACATATCACTAATACCAACAATATGTTATCGAAGTTAATCTATTGTTTGATTTTTATAACTTTATATCTCTCAACTCCAATAACTGCAGAATACAATACACAAAAGATAATAATAAACAATGATGAAAATATAATCAATTCAGATCAAAATCATTTATTAGAAAAATTATCATTACCTAATTTATTTGAAATTTCAGATCAAATTGAATTGAAAAAAAATTGGGATTTTAAAAGTTCATCAATTTTAAAAGATGGTAGAATTATCTTAACTCCTAAGGCAATGATTTCAAATAATAATGAAATGAAATTTCAAACAGGTTCGATTTGGTCTAAGTTATTGCCTTATAAGGAAATCGATACACAATTTTCATTTGAAATTACAGCAAGATCAATTGGTTCAATTGGTTTGACTCAAGCTGGATTTTCAATATGGTTAATTCAAGATGTATTTAATGATTTAGATACAAATAATATGAATTTTGGTGGACCAAAGAAATTCACAGGTTTACAAATATTAATAGATTCAAATGATTCTGAATTCAAATCAGTTATTAGACCTTATCTTAATGATGGTTCAAGAGATATTGATTTAAGTAATGATTATCTTGGAGCATATGCTTATGAATATCAAAATTCTCAAGTTCCATTCACATTTAAATTTGGATATGATAGAAAGACTAAATGGTTAAAATTAACAATTGATAATAAATTAATCTTTCAAACTAATGATATTGATTTAGATTCAATTATATTTGATCATCAATTTAGATTAGGTATTTCAGGTTATTCACCAGATGATATGATTACATATGAACAATTTGAAGTCTTGATGGTTAAATCATATAATTCAATCTTAAGTGAATTAAACACTGATGAATCCCAGACTTTATTTGCCAGACATTCACAATTAGCCTTGGATGATCAACTTCAAGAAAAATTAAATATTAAAAAATTTAGAGAACAACAACAAAAATTAAGAAAAGAATTAGAATTAAAAAACAATGAAAAAGAAAAAATCCAACAAAAGGAAAAAAATCAATTGAATTTGAATGAAATTAATTTAAAATTAGAAAAATTAATTGAAACTCAAATTAATAGCAAAGTTTCATCAGATGATAAAGAATCAATGAATTTAAACAAACAATATCAAAGACAATTACAAGAAATTTCCAAAGATTTAAAATCAGTCTCAGAAAACTTCAATTCCAAAATTACCGAATTCGAAGAAATCTTAGACAAACAATCCAAAATGATTCAAAGATTAATAATTTCATTCGATTCACAATTTGAACATAATACAAATATTAACGATAAGATTGAAAGTCTTGGTAAACAACAAGAATATCAATTAAAATCATTTGGTGAAAAACAAGAGAAATTTCAACAAGGTAATAAGTCTCAAGAATTAAATTCTTTTGAATCATTTAAACGTATTATTAAATATTGTTTAATTTTCCTATTCTTATTTGTTCTTGCTTTGATTTTTGTAATTACAAAACTTAGAAAAGATATTAAACATAACAAGATTTTTTAACTTAAATAAATATACTAATACAACTACAAATTTTACATTATTTTTTATTATTAAACCATTTATTATATTTCGTAAAAACCCATTATATAAAACAATACACACCTAAAGACTAAAATTTAATTTCTTTCTACGAATATTAGAATATCCAATAGAATTTGCATTTGGTATTCTATGTTTTTTAACAACTTTAGAATAAATTAATCCATTGGTCTTTTTAGCTTGTAAATACATTTGTTGAGCAACTTGTGATCCATATAATTGTTTACAACATTTATCTAATTCAATTGAATCAATTGGATATTCTTCTTCAATGATTAATTCTCTTTCGGGGTGAATTGGTCTAATTAAATTAAATCTTTCAGTTTTATTTATTTCAATTGGATTTTCAGATTCTTCTTCAATTTTAAGAATTTCTTTATCTTTTGATAATTCTTCTTCAAATGGGGATAAAAATTCTTTAAATTTTTTATTATTATAACCTTTTTTAGATTTTTCTTTTTCTTTTTCTAATTTCCAATTTTCTTCTTTTTCTTTTTCTTTTATTGCTTCTTCTGGATTTTGTAATAAAAATTCTTGTCTTTCTTTAATTTTATTAATTTCATATTGAACTCTCTTTAATGATTTAATCTTTATTATTCTACCATCATCAATTGATTTGATCTTATATCTTAAACTCTTACCTCCCATTTTATCAAGATAAAACATCATCCATTGATAATTTCTAATAATTCTTTTATTATTTAAAAATTGATTTAAAATAACTTCACCATGTAAATACTCAACATCATCTAAAGTTTCATTAAAAGTTTGTGAAAATACTGAATTAACATTTTGTTTAATAACATTAATTTGTCTAATTTGTTTATCTATTATTTCTTTATTATAATAAATTAATCCATTTAAATTTCTTTTTTTATTCTTAGTCTTTTCTGTAATTAATGGTAATCTAATTAATAAATTATTTAAATTTGAAACACCAATACTTACATTACCTGACAATGAAGAAATCGAATCACTTAATGCAATCCCATTTAAAATATTCTTACCCTTTTGTGGTGGTGCATGATAAGAATGACTATTTGAATGATGTGAAGGAATACTTGAACTAGTTGAAGAATTCCCACTTTGTGAACCAATACCACCCACCAATCCATTTGAACCATGACCATGATGATTAGCATTTGAATCTTCATTCTCATGCTTTAAACTCCATGAATATGATGGAATTCTAGAAACTGAAACTAATGGAACACCATGATTATGTAAAATCCCCTGACCGATAATCAAATTGGAAGAATTAGCAAATGAACGTGAAGAATTAGATACTGAATTACCAGATGAAATTGAATCTGAGTCATCAATCATCATTGAATTTGAAATATTCAAACCAGAGTTTAAATTCCCATTGTTTGATTCATTTCCATTCCCATTGTTTTGAATGTTTGTAAATAATGAATTTTGATAATTTTCTAATGAATATTGAGATTCAAACATTGAATTTTCAGTCAAGACTGAATCATTTAATGCATATGCATCAGTTAAATAATTCAATCTTTGTTTGATTTTTAAATCTAAAGAATCGGGACTAAACATTTTGTTGTATTTTAATTGTATAGTTTTAAAACTAAAATAATAAAAATCGTTGTTGTAGTGTATACCGTACGTTTATTTTAGAAACTTGTTTATATTTCTCTCTCTTTATTTTTTTCCTTTGCTTTAAATTCGCTCCTCCCTTTTATCTTTTAAATAGAGTTACCCTCATCTTCATTTAGTATACCATAATTTAAAGAATTATATTTATTGATTTATTTATTATACACTACCAAAGAAAAAAACATAATACAAGAGTATTTAATATCACAATAAAAGGGTGTAGGAGGTAAAAAAAAAACGTGTGGACTATATATTAAAAAAAAAGGAAAAATTAAGCATTAAAAAATTATTATTATTAAAAGGGGAGGGAAAAAAGGAAAAAGGAAATACATTAAATTTATTCTTCATCATCAGTAATTCTCTTTGATGAAGAATAATCCATATCAGATGAATCTAAATCACTTTTAGTTGGAGGAGCACCATCCCAAACAATTTTACCTTTATCATCAAAATGAGCATTAACATCACTAACTTCAACTAAACCTTTTAAATTTTCAATTTCAATTGATGATAAACCCATTGGATCTCTTGGAATCCAAATAACAATTGGTTCATCAGTAACATCTGGATAATCATATGCATGAGATTCTAATTCTTCATCTATATCATCTGGTATATTATAATATGAATTTGGAATATAATCCTTTAATGAATGGAATGAAAGATAATCATGTGGTTTTAAATATCTCATTATAAAATTAGCAGGTTTTGATGAATTTGAATAATCAGCACCATCAGCTAATAATGGAACTGATGATAATGATGAAGATGGTTCATGTAAATCTTTTGAATCAAGATTACGTTTTTGAATTTCTTCATTTGAATAAAATGGTGATTTTGAATCAACTGATGAAATACGTGGATTTTTACCATTGTTACTTGTTGGTAAATTCTTTAAATTATTAACAAAATTAGATTCAGGTTTCCATGAAACAGTTTCAGAAACACCATCTAATGGTCTCATAACAGAATTTGGTACAACTGTTAATAATCTATCAAATGATCTATTTAAATTGACATGAACAAATACTGTAATTGCAATCATAACAGCTTCTAAAACAATACAACCCCAAGATTTTGAAACTGCAAATAAACCTAATAAACAAATTTCACCAAGATAAACACCAACTAAAGTTTGGAATAAAGCTCTTGGATAATGTCTACCCATTGAATCAACACCTTTACCAAAGACATAAGTTGCATTATGTAAATAAGCAACATATAAAACTGCAAAACCAACAAATGAAAATAATAAAATCATTGGTGCAATAATTGAATAAGTTAATGTAATAACAGCTAAATTAGTATAAATTGGGAAAACTGTACCCCAAGAATATGAACCTAACGAATTAAATCTTGAATGCATCTTTCTTGGTGTAGAATCTAAAATGGCACCTAAAACATAAAATAAAATTAATGTAACAATTTGAAATAAAGCACCACCAGAAATTGAAAAACCTTGTAAAATAATATAAGAAATAAAGAAATTTGAAGCTTTTGGAATATTATCAGATAAAATACTCATTGCACTTGATGGATTTTCAATAATTTGAGTAGCAACTGATGAAACACTTGAAGAAATTGTAGTAACTAAAAAGACTTGAATAACTTGAAAGGCAAAATAAGCTTGTTGAGTAAAATATTCAATATTTTGAGTTGATGGACAACCTGATAATTTAGCCATACCTCTAATAAAGATTGGTAAAAGCATCATTAAAATAGCTAATAAAACAGTTGGTAAAAGTGAAGTAATTAAACCTAATAAAACTTCAGGTAAATGATAAATAAAATTTAACCAAGGCATTTTATTTGTTAAATAAGTAATATTTGAAATAAAACCAACAAATGAAACAGGAATTGCCCAAAGAATAACTAAAGCAACAATAGCAGCACCTGCACCAACTGATTTAACTAATCTTTCCCACCAAAATAATCTCATATTTGGCCAAAAGATATCTTGTGGATCAACACCAATATATTTTGGTGACATATGTAATGGTAAATGATGAATTGTAGTTTGAAAAGCTAATTGAGCAAAATATTGATTTTCAAATTCAACAGCAATTGAATTCATTGGTTTTGATTCTTTAAATTTATTTTGTAAATCTTTAATTTCTTTATTTAATTTTGGCAATTCTTCTTTAAGATAATCAATTGTATCAACTTTTTTACCAATAATTGGTTTTAATTTCATTGTTGGTCTTTTATTTTGTGGAACATAACAAACCATTTCATTTGCAGGTTCAATAATTTGACCCTTTTTATCAGCTTTTAATTTTGATTTCATTGCTTTTTTCAATAAACCAGTTAAAGCAGCTTCTAATTTTAAATATAATTGTTTTCTCTTTTTAACTAATTTAACTAAAGAAGGTTGACCTCTTGCAACCCAAACATTTTTAACACCTTCAAATAATTTAAAGAATTCTTGTTCATCTAAATATTCATCAGGAACTGTTTGGAAAATAACAACTCTTGAACTCATTTTTTTAGCATATTTTGGAGTTGACATAACTAAAGATCTTAAAGAAGCATAAAAGAATAATTCTCTATAAATCATAAATAAAACACAACCAAAATAAATCCAAGACATAAAGACATGAGCATAATATCTACCAACAGAACCAACATTTGAAATACTTAATTGATTTAAACCACTATTACCTTTACCATTAGTAGCATTGACAGGGAATAAGATAATCCAAGTAAACATACCACCTAAAGAGGTTAAAGAGATTAAGAATAAATATCTAATAAATAAATAACCATCTAAACCAGCTTGTTGAATAATAAAAGAATGAGGTTTTTTAACTAAGGCAATAACCCATTGATAAGGACCTTGTGGTAAAGGATCAGGTTTTTCATCTTCAGGAACGATATCAAAAGAAGATTTTGGTTGATAAATTCTTTTAAATTTTAATCTTAATAAAATAAATAAACAAACAAAAACAGCGAATACAATACCATTTGTAACAACGGCTGTGATAACACTTTGAGTGGAAGTGTTAGTTGAAGTCATTATTTATTGAGGTATATAGTGTGACGGTTTTTGATAATTAAAGGAAGGAGGAAAGAGAAGAAGAGAAAGAAGAAGAAAAAGGGGGAAAGGAGAAACCAAATAATATAAAGTGTGAGAGATTTTTAAAAAGAAGATGAAACGTGGAAATTTTGGTGCAAAGCAAAAAAATTTTAAAATTTTTTTTATAAAATCAAAACAAAGAATTGGATACTTGTTTTTTTGGTTACAATTACAACTACAATATACAATATACAATGTACAATGTACAATGAACTACAACTCACAATGAACGCATAAAGAATTAATTCACTTAGTATCACTCTACTACTACAAACATCATTAACATAAAGGACAAATTAACATGTATAGAACAAAAATCAAAACAATGACAAAAAATTAAAAAATTTCTTTTTTCAGGTACAATTTGATTTTTATTCCTCTTATAGCCGTGTTTTTTTGGTTACTATTTTATTATATCTTTTATTGTATATATCTTGTTATAGCCTTAGTAATACTCACCCTCCCCCGATATTCAAACACCCACCAATTCAATCTAGAGTAAAAACTTAATCTTAAAAAATTCCTGTCAAAAAAAGCATAATCAAAACAAAGAAAATTTTTAGATTCGAAAATCTTTCTTTGTGATTTGAATTTCATTTTAGACACTTTTTTTTTAAGTAATTGGACCTGTGGTCTTTTTTTCACGTAGATTGTTTTAAGTTACTATGTCAATTCCATTTCCAATTCCACTGAACGCGTTTTCATTGTCATTGTAATAATAATAACATAAACATAAACAACCGAAATCTTGTTAACTCCATTACAATCCACGCCCACAGAAAAAAAGCTGTGCACATTTTAGGCTGTGATGAGGCTTTTTTTTACTTTCACTAATACTAATACTTTAATTCTAAATCTATTCATACACTTTGATGTTTTATATATTATATTATACATTAAAAGAGAGTGTGATTGTGGTGGGTCATAAGCTATAATTTTTTTTTGTTTTGTTATCTTGTTGTTACTCATAAAAAATAATCAGTAACTGGTTTTTTATTTGGTACTTCATTAATATCTTGTAAAGCAGTATCAAAAATTGTATAATTTCTATTCAATTCATCATCAAGTGTTAATACCGCAGCAACATTACCACATCTATAACAATAATTCGGTGCTGACCAAACTGTAACTAATCCACCATCAAATACTTCTTTATAACCTTCCATTACTAATTGATGAGCTCTAGTAATTAAACTTAAATCATTCTTATATAAGAATTTTTCAGTTTCATTATAACCAAATAAATAACCTGCACCTCTTGGACTTATTGCCCAACCTGGGATATTTTCTTCAGGATCAGACCAAAGTAAATCACACATTGATCCAGCATGTGGTACTTCTTGTTTTCTATCAATTAATCTAATTTCATCAATGCTTTCAATTGCAGGTGATAGACCACCATGAATACAAAAAACACCTCCTTTACCAGAACTTGAATTCCCCATGATATAAGCTCCAAGCGAAAGATAATCAAATACATCACAACAATATCTCCAAACATTAGCTGACCCATATTTTCTAATACATTCATCATAAAATCCATAAACCGATGTAATTTGTCTTGATTCATGGTTACCTCTAATTAAAAAAATCCTATCAGGATATCTAACCTTATAACAAATCAACAATAGAAAAGTCTCTAATGAATAAAACCCACGATCAACAAAATCCCCCAGAAATAAATACTTAGTCAACGGAGGTAAATTTGAAATTTTAAACAACGTTAATAAATCATGTAATTGACCATGAATATCCCCACAAACAGTAATTGGAGTATCAATGATTTGAATATTGGACTCTTGAATTAATAATTCTTGAGCTAATAAACAAATCTGTTGAATATCATTCTCTGGAATTAATTTACATTTTTTAACATCTTCAATTATTTTATCTAAATTAAACATATTTAGAAAAAAAAAAAAAGAAAAAGATTAAGGTAAGAAAATTAAAACCAGCTTAATTTCCTCTTTTATTTATTTGTTTACTCTTTTCCTTAATACTTTAATCTTTCTCTTGATATAATAACTATATATATATTTAAATTGGAAAAAACTTATGCCTTGCCCCTCTTTGAAAACACCAAACACGCTTTGTAATTAAATTTATCTCTCTCGGTAAATTTTTTTCTTTCCATCTTTTTTTTCTCATATTAAATTTTTCTTGGACGATTTTTTTTATTTTATTTCATTTTCCTTCAGTAGACTTTACTATATTGTGTTATTATATAGTTGGGTTCCTTGTCATCATCTTAGACCTAGTAAAAAATAAAAATAAAAGCATTTCTTAAATAACTTTATTAAATATAATGGTATTTTAATCAAAGAAATAAAAAATAATTAAAAAATAAATTGGGGTCAACTGGGAATTGAACCCAGGGCCTCCTGCACCCAAAGCAGGAATCATACCACTAGACCATTAACCCTAATTATTGAAAATTTTGTTTTCTAGTTTAACTTACAGATCTTACAAAACCACGTGTTTTGCGCGTGTTTTGCGTTTAAGTACGTATAACTTAATTTATTTTCACGTGGTAATCATGTGATTTCAGAATATATCCAACGTATTTAGTCGTTGTATCATGTGATTATAAGGAGTTTTCTTAATTACTTTTTATTAATTTAAAAGATTATATACATACACAAATATCAATATTAATAATAAACTCTACCAATACCACGACAAGTTAAACAAGTTTCAGTATCTAAAAAGAAACTAGTTAAACCTTTACCTTTACAATTTGGACAAAGTGAGCCACCAATTCTTGGATCACCAGGTTGTAAAATTAATGGAGCACCAGTAGCACCAACTACACCTGCTCCCATAACACCCATTTGTGGTTGTTGTGGGAACATTTGCATTGGAGAGAATTGTTGCATTGGTGGGAATGAACCTGCTGGTATTGATGACATATAACCATTTTGATAGTTGAATGGTTTTGCTTGAATTGTTGTTGATGGTAATGGTTTTGGTACATGAAATTTATCCCAACATCTTGAACATTTTTTCTTTTGATTTTTATGAAATTTTGAATCTTTATAACCTGTATTTTTACATTTTGAACAGTAATAATTACTTGGATATCTCCATGGTAATGATAAATTACTTGTATATAAATCATGTGAATTTTTCTTATTTGGATCATCAGGTTTATAAAAATCAGGATGATGAGGTATATTTGGGTTGTTATTATTATTGTTATTAGTAGATATAGAACCTGATATTCTTGTTTGTGTTGAAGTTGAAGTTGAT